>JAAOMT010000626.1:15950-42501 GCA_016748015.1 Geosiphon pyriformis | reverse complement strand
GATATGAGAAGATACATTTTCTTGAAGAGAGAAGCTCTTCTTTTATACAACTTGTTGTAGTACTAGTCTTTGAACTTGCACTTTTTCTCTTTTCTAAAATTTCGGTGAACTAAAGATACATTTCGGCGAACTACAAGTTATTTCGCTGAACTATGAATTATTTCGGCCAATTTTCATTAATTTCGGCGAATTTTTGCTATGTTATATGGTTCAGGGTATTGTGTAAATTGATCATCTCAATTTCTATGGTCCAAATCGGGTTATTGATTAAATGATGATAATTGCTAATTTGATTAAATAATAAGTGAAATTCGAAACGATAATAATATATGCTAATTAATGATAGGAATTATAAAGGAAATTTCATGCTAATTAATAGCTAAAATTCTACTGGTAACAGCGGCCTAAAATACTCACAGAATTGGCAAAACAAACAACAGCAATTGACTTGCTCTCAGTCTAGACCTGCTCAAAAGATTTCAACCTGTACAGAGAAGAATGATGAATAGCATTATTGGGAAAGTCGAGCGGCAAGCCAGATTTGGACTTCAAACCTTTACGAATCATAGTGTCCCATTTCGCACACACACTAATAGGAACAAAACTAAACTGAGTTCTGTAGGCAATTATGGGGTGAAGAACTGCTGACACTAAATACGAGAACTGCTTATCAGAGATAGCCTTTCTTAGAACAAGGTTGGTGAAAAATCGGACATCCAAGCGTGCCTTAGCCAAGCTAGGCTTCGACAAACCCTCAGTAGACAGAAAGATACCCAGGTACTGATGAGGCTCCCCCCTTTTGGCTATCAAAATAGGCAAACCACTGATCAACAAATGAGGGCTGGAAACTCTGCAATTAATGGAAATAGCCACCGTTTTGTCATTATTGATCGAAATGTCATTGACTTGAAAAAACTCACTAGCAACATTGAAAATATGTTGGGTGGCAGCCTGGCTGCTACCAATCCAAATTGTATTGTCAACGAAAGCACCAGCAGCAAGAAAAGAAGTCAAACCAGTCCAAGATTCAACGTGACTAGTGTTGGCAACAAAATGAGAGTCTAACCTGTATCCACATACACTTTTTTGTCTCTTGACTTTACACAAAAAAGGATCATAAAATATGCGCCAGAGAAAAGGAGAAAACACCTCCCCTTGATCCAAACCATCATGTACTCGATATCTATCAGTTAACCCAAAATCTGTCATAACTCTGTTGACCCAATCATTGTGGATGCTACCAAAAAACTGAATGAATTTATTACACATTTTTATTCTGACCAAGCTCTTCCTTAGATGTTCCCAGCCAACCGAATCATAAGTCTTTCACATGTCCTGCAAGACCAGCCATAGCTCTCAGTTTTTCTCCAAAGCATCCTCAATGACTGATCTAATAGCAAAAATAGGAGACTGTGTGGTCATGCCTTTTAAAACAGAAAAATTATCCCCCCTCAGAATGTCAAAAACACTACAAGCCGATAAAATTCTGTCCGAAAGTACTTTAAAAAGGATTTTGCGAGCTGTCTCAACCAAAGCAATAGAATGGGTATTTGTGAGAACACTCTCCGACTCATATGGTTTGGGGATCATCAACACCCAAGCCTCTTTCCAAGGCCCAGAAACAGATTCATGCTCCAAGCAAACATTCAAAAGCACTAAAAGCATATCCAAAACTGATTTGTCACAATGTTTCCACAACTCATTCAAGATACCAGAGAAACCAGCTGCTTTCCCATCAGGCAGGTTCGAAACAACATTAGACATCTCATCAAAATCAATTAGGCTCATTACACCAGAAAAAGCGTCATCAAAAACATACTCTAAAGGCTAATATTGGTGATCCCAGACACCAGTAACATCAGAAACTACATTGCACTTCCTAGCCCATCCTTCCATGACTGCATCTACTTTGGCCTTTACCAGAGCAAGCTCCAAAACCAACTCATCATCAACAATCAGATGATCCAAAATTACTTTGCGAAAAGGACGTTCCAACACACTCCTAATAGTATAACCTTTGTCCAATTCGAAACTCTCCATCTTCTTATCTATCGCCAATCTGATTTGAGATTCCCTAACTTGTACCACTTCCAACATTTTGGATGTGCGATAAGACTTTTTGACCATAGACAAAACTGACTGAATAGCATTAAAGTGGGAACCTGATAGGAAGAGAGACTTCACTACAGAAGCATTGACCAAATCCAAACCTTTCCATCTGTTGAGCAAGGATGCAAATTCCACAGCAGAATCCATATGAGATGCTCTAACTAACTTAGACACCAAGAGCTCAAGCTTGTGAAATTTGGATGAATCTTTGCTAAAAATTTTATCATATGTCTTAAACCACTTTTTCTTGAAAACTGTTTCAGCAGACAGACACATCACTTTATGGAGAGCAACTCACATTGAATCTAAGTCCAAGCAGATCTTGGCTGCAAGAAAATTGTCATGAAACATAGCAGTATTTCCCGCCGTATCTTCCTTAAATTTGGCCCATTTAACATCATCCGCATCTTTGCAATTGTACTTCCAGCGATCTCTATTTGCTTGCTTATGAACAAAATTCAACTGAACATCGAGCAAACCACCCAAACTCACTAGCACTAAACCAGCCTGATGATCAGTATCAAAGTATTCTCCAATGCCAAACACGTCGTGACCCACTACTACATTGACCAGATTTGAAGAAATGAACATAAAATCAATCGTCTTAGCAATGCCCCAAGAATTGGACCAAGTCAGCAATTTCCCATGGGAGCTCCCACCCAAGGCATTAACCAGACCCAAATCCAGACATTTTTTAAAACTTGCACACTTGTAAGAACCGTCTTCATTGAAATCACCATTGAGAACAATGAAAGAAGATTCATTAACAGCTTTTGCAATGAGAGAGTTGATTTCACCAGCCTGAGAGAACTGAACTGCTAAGGAAGCACCAGTGTACAGACCCAGAATAGACACCAAAAGTTTATTTTTGAAAAGTAACTTAATGGACAAGAGCTAACCAGGCATCTCTGACACTTTGCACACATGTCTCACTAAAGAAGAGTTCATGACGACTGCAATACCAGCACCCAAATATTCAGATTCCAAACCAGAGGTAAACACCTGCACACCATCATATTTGTTGACAACCCATGGGCAAATTTTCCCTTTTAACTTTGATTCTGTAAAAATAGAAACTAAATTGTTCTTCTCCATATGCCAACGAATGACATTATCCTGTTTCGCAAGATTGTTCATACCTCTGACGTTGCAAGTAGCAATATTCCAAACCAGACTGTCCATTAAGAAGAAAAAGAATTTGAACCCACCCCAAAACTGTTCACTTTGGCTGAAAGTCTCAGAACTGTTTCCATCAGACACTTCATGCTGTCTTTCAACTTGGATACCAAAGATACATCAAAAGACACTATTCTCGCAACAATTTCACCACTAGTGGCTGCACCTGAACCCTTACTCATCACTATATCCACCCCTTGATTTTGTGATGAAGGGGTTATCAACGGCTGACATCCAGGGTTCGGCTGGGGAACCATTGGCCCAAGTGCATCCAACCTCTTAGTCAGCTTACCCACCTGCTCCGCGAGGCTGGCGAGACTGTGCTCAAGAGCAGCAAACCTATCATTGACTTCTATTAAAACCAGCAGGAACGGCACCAACTCTAAAGAGGAACCAGATTTCACTGAAGCATTTCATCCAGAGAGAGGAGAAAAAGAAGACCCATTAGCAACTTTTGCCCAAAAGAGACCACTGAAAGAGACTGGATGAGCAACTGGAGCTGATCGCTTGGCATAAATGGCTGCCAATCTGCTTTTATCTGTGTTTGACAGGACTCTACACAAAGACAAACCTGAAGAAATTTTCCCACCAATCGCACAGCCCAATGACGTATGGCCTGATTTCCCACACTTGGCACACTTGGTCAAAACAAGACAAGACCAGCATAGATTGGCACCCCTCAACACTGACATGGTTCCTACGATGGCCTTCAATGATTCAGCAGAATCAAAACAGACAACAGCACATCTAGCCCTAGCATACATAACCGGATAATGATCAATAACACACGTCTTCCCACCCACAGAACCAATAAAATCCCAGATGTCATGAGCAGTCGTACCCATTGGCAGAGTATAAAGCAGCACCCTATGCTGGTCCCTCGCATCCCATGATTCTTTGTCCAAATCTGATCTAGCCACCCACACAGCATCCTTCTCGATTAAGATTGACCACTCTGCCGTGACCAAATCAGCGTGTTCTGATTGCTCAAATTCTACCACAGCCTTCTGCCACAGCCCCACCAATTGCATCTTGATTGACTTAATTATCCCAAACTCAGAGAGCGCAGCGTGCACAGCCTCAGCTAATGTTCCAACTGGAATTTTTTTCAACACCACAGCCCGATCTGAGCGACCAGCTGATCTTTTAAGATCGGTGTTTACCATGATATTTGCACCAGTAGCCTTTTCAGTGGCTTTTATTAGACCTGATTTGGAAGTGAATGTCGCTCTGATGATTTCTGAGAATTTTGAGGGGGTAGATGCCCCCCCAAAATCATTAATACCAGAAAATAATTTCCTCACCACTACAAGCTTTTCCTGAGAAGATTTGCCAGCAACCTTATCCAAGCCAATATCCAACGCGAATGACTTTCTGACTGGAACATTGACCAAATTTTTCATAGGAGGAAGGAGCTCAAGAGGAGCATCCGAGAGAACACTATTATCACTACCATCTTTTGAGAAGTCAATCTTTTCCAATGGCTTGCCCAATGCCTTTTTGGTTTTAATCTTCAAACTCATGGGCATCTGATCATAATCTCCACCAGCCAGAGCTCCACCTTCACCATAATCAAAGCTGGTTTCCTCCACCAGACACTCTTCTTTCATATCAACACTTTCAGACTCAGTAGTGTCCCCAATCTCCGAACCCCATGAACAACCACCAGGAACTTCAATAGCAACCCCTTTATTATCAACACCCTCTACTAACGTACCTCCCTTCCTCTTTTTCCTTGATACAACCGCCTTAAAACCACTCTCAGAACCAAAAACTTTAGTAGTTTTTTTCATAACAGCAATAACAGAGCCAACAGTGGCCTTGTAATTGAAGAACGGTTTTGATTTATCGTACTGAATGGTAAAAAACTTCTTTCAAAAAAACTTTTGACTCTTTTTCGGGAATTTTGGACAAAGGAAAGAAAGAAGTAGCCAAAATAAAAAAGCAAAAAATACAATTTTTTAAATAATATGTTGTTTATATAAAAAAAGACATAAGTATTAATAATTTTTAAATTATGCAAATTAAAAAAATATAAACAAACACAAAATAAATGGCTTTAATTAAAACAATTAGTAAGATAATATTTAAAATTTTGTTAAATTGTATTTTAATTGTTTATAATAGATATAAAGTACTTAAAAAAATAATTCCTTAATACTAAGAGTTATATTAAAAAAGGTTTGATTTATATAACAAAATTATTAATATAAAATGTCTGAAATAAATAGTTGTGATTAATTCTTTAAAATATGTAAAAAATATAGAATTAAATAGAATAAAAACACTTAAAAAATCTTTTTGTATAAAATTAAAACAAGATTGTTTTATATATATTTTATTTATATTTATGTAAAATTAATATAAACTAAATATTTTAAAATACATATTAGATATACAAGCTATTTTAAAAAACAAGTAGAATTGAAAATATAACAAATGAACTATATTTTTTTACAATTAAAGCTTTTTTAAATAACATAATATAAATAATATATAGTTATTTAGCTGTTCAAAACATTTTAAATAAAGTTAGTTAATTTTTTTTATTAAATAATATTTTGATTAATTTTGAAAAAACAGTTACAATAATAATGAATACAAAAAGCAAATTTTGAAAATATATAGTAAACAAATAACAAATTTTAAACCTTACAAATTTTATAGATATGTGTCAATTATGTTATTAATAAAAAGTTATAATTAGTAAGCATGGAATTTTTAAAATTGGTGTTGAATATAACTAATTGGATAAATCTTCTCTGTTAATAATAATGAATCGTTAAAAATAGAGTAGTGTGATCTTTGATTGGCTCAGGTGATTGATCACGTGTAGAAAAAAGAATGAGCTGTATTTAATATGGAACATGTAAATTTAAGTAACAGTTGGATCATACTAAATGTTTAAGCAATTAAAAAATACATACATATATATATTATGATGAATTTAATAAACATTATAGATAATATAATTTAGATTTTTAAATATCATAAAAGCTATCTAAATATATCACTTATAAAAAGTTTAACTAATCAAAATAATAATAATTCACGAACGGAAAATTAAGATGAGCGATCACAATTAGATCTATTAAGAGTTTTCTAAATATAATAGATAATAAAATAAATAAGAGTATATATAATTATATTCTAACTTTTATAACTCTTACCTTCAGGGATATAGACAAATTCTTTTATAAATTGATATAAAGTAAATTGTTAATATACTATATATAATAATTAAATTAATCAATAAACTAATGAATCAATATAAAAATAGATAACTAACCTTTTGTCTCTTCAATTATTTGCAAAGTTTAAAGACGACTTGTATAAACTGCTCCTGGATGAAGCGGCGTTGGCGTTGTTGTTGTTGTTGTTGTTGAGTCATCGCCTTCTACCATTTCCCAGACGTAGTTATTTGATTCTGAAAACTCGGCATTCGAGGGCTCAAGTTTCCTCAACACCGCGTCAACTTCTTTCGCAGTAGGACGATTCTCAGGATTAGGATCCCAACACTTTTCAATTATTTCTACCAAACAAGGTGGAATAAGTGGAGAGGTAATCTTAGGTCTTTGACCATTTAAAATACCCATTATAAGAATATGATCATGAGAACAATCATAAAATGGAGGCTTTCCTGTTGCTAATTCCCATAATAACATGCTAAAACTATAAATGTCACCCTTTTTTGTAAACTTTTCTCCTCTTAAAACTTCTGGTGAAATGTATGGAATCACTCCATATATCTTTTTTTTCTTTTTTGCTTTTCCTGTTGTTGTTGTTGTTGTTGTTGCTTCATGGTTTACTGATTGACATAATCCTAGGTCTCCAATTTGTACTGCAGAAAAGTAATATTGCAAGATATTTCCCGAGTGTAGGTCGCGATGAATCATACCAGCAGAATGAATTTTTGCATGTCCAGAAGCTATATCATACGCGATTAATAATTTATCAGACCAACTTGTAGAATGAAAATTTATTGATAAATATTTTCTCATGTCTCCATGTTTGGCAAAGCCCATTAAAATTCCATACTCCAGTGTTTCAGCGTTTTGCGTAATTCCCCATATTGAAGAGATTTTATTGATGTATAGATTACCATTCTTAATAAACATAGCTCTTTGAATATTTAACTATCACAACACAATGTAAAAAGTAAATAGATAATATAAGGTGAATAAATGAATAAATAAATAAACAATAGGTAAATATGAATTGAATATAAATAATAATAATAGGTTGTTTACCTCTTTAAACACTTCTGAACTGTGTTAATTGGTATAATTTTTATTGCTACTTCTTCTCTTACTCTCCATCTTTTATATTCCATTTCGCCATGATGTTTCATACTCGATATATCAATTAATCCATCAATTAGGGTTGCTTTATAAATTATACCAAACCCTCCTCTAGCAATTTTGTGGATATTCGACAAATGTTCCCATGGAATCCATTCATAGTATTTCACTTTATCATAATTATATTCACTTCCAGGTGGAATATAGATTGGATTCTTAATTATTTCATCCACTTCTTCATTGCCGCTTGAAAAGTCTTTATAAAGTTTTTCAAAAAATATGAACTAGCATGCTCTACACTCATTATCACCATTATCTTTAATACTCCATTGACATTCTTTACACAGGTTGCAATCATGAGCATCTGGACGATAACTATTAATTTCTTTGTTTTCCATGATATGGATAAAGACAAAGGATAAAAAGGAAAAAATGTGAATAAGTGTTATTATCCAAAGAGAGTTTCTTTAAAGGTTTATTTGATAGTAAGTTTAGAAAGTTATTTGTCTAAAGGCGAGTTCTTATTTATGTTGTTTCTTCTATGTTCGCATAGAAGAAACAATACAATTTATTAAACTTATTCATCAGACTGTGATTCGCTACAAATCATACTAAATAGGTTTAACCATGAAAAAATTTGAGTAGCTATAATACATAAGGATGCCAAACAAGCAAGTATTTCGAATTTATTTATAGAACAGCAACAATAATAATGATAAAAACGATTTAGGCTTTGTGTGACGTTGCACCAAAACATTAATTTCTTGTTTTTATTAGCTCTCAGTTTCTCTCTAAACTAAATTTGAACTAATACATAAAAGAGTTAGAGATATTAAAAATTAACCACTAATTTACCATTTGAATATATGTAATTTAAAATTGCTTTCTGTTAAGCCGAAATGTATTTTATTGATCAAGAAATATTAAAATTACTTTGATGTACATATTCCTAATCTTAATAATTATCATCTTTAGAATTAAAATTTGTTGAAAACTTGATGAAATAAATTTTAATGGAAAGTTGAAACTTCCAAATTTGTTTTTTCACTTTTCTTGTTTATTTATTAATTTGGTAAATCAAAAAATATTATTGATGTTTAACAGTTTAACTTATTTTGAATTAAATAATAATTTTTTAAATAAAATATTTCAGTTTAAATATAAATATTATTTAAATTTGACTTTTCAAATATATATATACATTTATTACTTTATAATGAAAATAGTTTTAAATTTAATATTATATGCTTATATTAAATTTGATTTTTTCAAGTTCAATTTAATCATTCATTAGTTTTTTATAAGCCCATTTTCGATAAAAGGTTTTTAAATGATAATTAATTAAAAATTTACTTAACTTTTAGTTTTTTTACACCTTTTTAGGCATAGGAATTGACCATACTATTTGCACATTGTGTAATTGTTCCAAAGGTTTATAAACACTATTTTATGTTAGAGGTTTGATTGATAAGTTGCATTGAGGTAACCGCTGTGCCAAAAAGTACTCAAAAATTTCACAGTTCAAATTTTATGGTGAATAAAGAAATCGGTGGTGGAAGGAGATTATGCGTCATATTAAATTTAAGCTTTCATTGTTATTGTTGTTGTTTTTGCTGTTGTTCTTCTACAAAAAATAGAACTACTCGCTTAGGCAAACTTTTTTGGTATCTTTGTGCCCTATAGTCACTTAAGTCATTAATAATTTGATTTATTCATTAATTTTAACATTATTTGATAAATCAAGACATTTTTTATGGTTAATGAATGAATTAATGATTTTATTAACTGATTTGTTAAACAATGTAAAAAATAGAGAAACAACATAATACATGTGCTAACTCCGCCTTTAAAATATTACTTTTAAAAACGTACTATTAAATAAAGCTTCAGAAAGACCCTATTTTAAAAATAATCTATACACATTTTTTATGAGGAGAAAAGTTTACAGAAAGTAATATTTATAGTTTTTCCATGTTATTTTGGGAATTAGCAACAGGAAGGGTATTAGACCTGAAATTATCTCCCACCTTATTCAACCTTTTATTGTCAAAATCAATGAAAATTGTTGGTATGTTAATCCTGAGAATCGTTCTACTGTGGAAGAATTTTGTAGGAGTTGAATAAACTTAAGAAGATGTATTGGAAAATTATGAGTCCTGAAAGAGTACAGTTTTTTGAATCAGAGAAACACCTATGAAAAATGTAAAAAAATAATACGACAACAAAAGCTTTAACAAAAACAACAACAATGATAAAAATTCATCCAGGAATAATTTATACAAGTCGTGTCTTAAGTTTACAAATAATTGAGGTTAGTTTATCTAATTTATAAATGACAATCGGCTAATCCATTGAATTAATTATTATACAATATATTAAAAATTTACGTTAATAATTAATCATTAAAAAAATTTATGCAGTTTATTTATATTTATTTATTTTATTATCTATTCATAATTATCTTCAAAAATGCATTGATCCTATTAAATTTGTTTTGTATAAATAAATGCATATTATACTTTATAATTTAGCAAAAATAAACATCTTTCATTAATTAATAAATTTATCAGTATGTAATTTTATTCTTTGAAATTTTTTATTTATATTCTATAATCATAATATTTGAATTTTTATCTAAACAATATATAATATTGAATAATAATAATAATAATAATAATAATAATAATAATATATATAATTAAAAAAGAAAACTTTTGAAATAATTTTTAAAAAAAATATCTGTATTTTATTATTGAAAATTGCAACAAGAATTACAACATACGAATTATCATAAAACAAATAAAGCTGTAAGTTATTAATTTATAATCTATTGTTAAAATATTAATAATATTGTTATTACAATATATTAATTTTTTAAAAATAATTACTCAATATAATTGGATACTAAAAAGTATAATAAAAAAATTTATTAATACATGTAATATATGCAAAAATAATTGAAAGGTATTAAAAATTATTATCATTATATTTATAAAATTTATAATTGTATTGCAATTTATGTTTCAATATATACTTCAATATTTTTTAATTATTAAAAATATTTGTTCATTTTTTTTTATAAGCGGATTTTATAAATAAGCATTCAAACTCAAAATAATAAAAATAAATAAATTGCTCATGCCAAAAATTATTTTACTGAATATTTATAAATTTGTTTACTTTGTACGAAAAAAATAAATTATATGATTAATTTTTTATTTAAATTGTAACACTAATAATTTTTCAATTTTATAATCTTAAAAAATTTGTAGCTATTATTAAGAAAATAATTGGAATTTTGGCTAAATATTAAGATTATTATTAATAAACCAAAAAATTTAAAATCGCAAATATTAATTAAAAAAAATAATAATTTCTTGATAAAAAAATTAATTAGAGTATTTTATATTTTATTATAAAAGCAGTTACTACACATTTGTGTATTGTCATAAAACAAACACCATATCAATAGATTTTTGAACCACTTTGACATTATTGTTTTTCAAAATAATATTAGAATTAAATAAAAAGAGTATTCAACAAATAAATTAATTACATAATAAAAACAAACATAGTAAGTTTAATTTTTAACAAAGTATAATTTTAACAAAGTTTTAAACAATTCAATTAACCCAATTTTAAACAAAGCTAGAATTAAAATCAATTTTAATTAAACAGTTCTGTTATTTGTAATAACCAATATAATATTTGATTTTATTGCTACTTATCAATAAAATATCAATTTGTACTGCTATATTAAATACCATATTCAACTACCGAATTTGGTGTTTTTATAAAGATTGTGTTTCTTGAATCACCAAACTGTTTGAAAACATTGTTTTACCCAATAAATTTTTGGTTCGTGTTGTTGGCCGCCTTTTAACTAAAACACATCCTAATGAATTGCTTTGAGAAATATAAAGAGATCCTTTAAAAAAATTTGCAACATTCTTTTAGACAAAGTCACAGATTAAAGATAGTTAAATCCCAGAAATTTTAATTGATTTATCCTTGGAACACAAGCCTCAAGTGCTTTGAAAATTTCTGTATCAAACAATATACCCCTTTTTAAGTTTTGTAACCGAAGTTTCTACAACTTTGATGCTTGGTACTTCAAGACAACCTAAAATTTATTATTTTACAATTCCAAAAACGAGGCTTAGATGCCTAAATAACTCGAAAGGAGAATTTTTGGATTTTGAAGCTTTTTCACTAGCAGTTTTCAAGTCGCAACTTGGCATAATCATATTGCCAAAAGAGATAGAAAACTGACTTGTTAAAATGCTCAGAATATTATTAAATATTGTAAATATTCACAAATATTTTGCATAAGAACGGAAAGAGGGGAAGGACAAGAAGGAAGAACGAAGGACTTTTGTTGTAAATAAGTCATCTATAAAAAAAAGACATGTATATATGAGTATCGTCACATGATTAAGTTTGTATTTGTGATTATTTAAGAAGAAAATATGCACGCGACAAGTCCAAGGTAATTATAGAGGTGATCCACAATTATCTTAAAGAATCACCACAAATTCCTTCCGAAAAAATCTTTTTTTTTATTATTTTTTATTTTTTACTTTTTTTATTTTTTACTTTTTTTATTTTTTTACTTTTTTTATTTTTTATTTTTTTAACGTTTTAACTTTTAAACAAGTACAATACCCAGCGAAACCCACCTTGAAAAAGTTACATAGGAATGAAGAGAGAGAGCAAGAGGGAGGACAGGAATGAAGAATGAAGGACTTTGTTGTAAATAAGTCATCTATAAAAAAAGACATGTATATATGAGTATTGTCACATGATCAAGTTTGTATTTGTGATTATTTAAGAAGAAAAATGTGCATGTGACAAGTCCAAGATAATTATAGAGGTGATCCACAATTATCTTAAAAAATCGCCACAAATTTCTTCCAAAAAATCTTTTTTTTTTATTTTTTAACGTTTTAACTTTAAACAAGTGCAATACCTAGTGAAACTCACCTTATATAGGAACGAAGAGAGAGAGAAGGACAGGAAGAGAGAAGGACAAGAAAAAAGAAAAAAAGAGAGAAAGGGAGAAAGGGGGAACGAAAAAAAGGAGGGTGACGAAAAAAAGGAAAGAAAAAGAAGCGATAAAGGAAGAAAGGGAAGCAAAGGGATTAAAAAATGAAGAGAAGTGATAAAGGGAAGTAATGGAAGCGATAAAGAAAAAAAGGCTGTTTTTATATAAAACTTTTTCAAATTATTAGGCTATGTAATTTTAGATCAGCAGCTTATCTTAACCAAAAAAGAATTTATAATATCGTGTTGTTTTTATTAAAAATGTTTCTGATTGATTACAGGATCTTTAATTATTATTAATCCCTAATTTTTTTTAAGAGCAAAGATTAAGTGGAAGATAGAAAATGTCTATCAAGATCTATCTCATGCTAGTGGCGTTAAGTTCATAAAACTACATGGGCGTAAAGCACAAACTCGAAGCCCTTAAAATTTTTCTGGGCGAGGAATTTTTTTAGTCATCTCCCTGCCATATCTCTGTTATCATCATTATTGTTCTCAATCTTAATTACAGAGCTGGGTTTTAAGAATAAGTTCGTTCAAGCCTTTTTAAAAAAAGAATATGAGATAATTTACCAAAATAATTTAGTTTTTTTGTAAAGATATATGAAAAATGTTTTGTGACATTTACTTTAAAATCTTTACTAAAATGAGCAAAAGTGGGATCCTTTAAAGAAATTTTTGAAAAAAGAATTTATAACTCGTAATGTTTGTCTTCATCATTGAATGACTTGAAAATCTTGTTATGCCTTTTTTTTATTCACTCATTCTATTATAATCAATTTAAAATTATTCATGTAAATTTCAACCATTTCCCGAAACCAAACCAAGTGATTAAATAAATTAACTTTTAAAAAATGATTGTTTGTTACTAAAAAACACTTCAGATGCTTGAAAAAAAAAACATAAGTTTTAAATATTTTTAAACTTTCTAATTCGTACAGTAATTTTACTGATTGATTTGATTAAAACTGTTAAGAATTTTAATTAATCAAGTTTTACTAGTTTGCGTAAAGCATTAAATACTAAGAAATTGATAAAAAAAACATTAAAGTTTGGCTAATTTTATAAATATAAAAAAAAATACTGATTTTATGAGTTCATTTTAGTTAAAAAATAAAAGCTTGTACAATGAAAAAAACTAAATACTTGAACTGATTTTGGCTTTATAAATAATTATGTAGTATACAATAAATTTTATTCAAATAAATTTTGAAAAATATTTTATAATTTTTTGCTTTGTAATATTAAAAAAAAATGAAAATACTTTGAATTATAAAGTAATTAATAAATTTATTAAAAATTTTGAAAAGAATAAAAATAAAATTGACATATATTAATGTTTTTAATTATTAGTGGTTTTGTGAACAAAACAGTATGAGTTTTGTACAATAATATTTTTGAACTTAGTAGGTAAAATTTTTTAATATTAATACTATAGTTATTAACGATAAAAAACAGTGCTATTTATTAATGACAAAATATTTTTAACTGTTTTATATATAAATTGAGATTGCTAAACTTCTAAATACATGGAAATTATGCTTTCAACTGAGAATTTATGCAGTTTTTTGTAAATAAATTGAGCAAAAAATAATTTTAAATAAACAAGTATATAATTTAATTTTGGCTATTTTGTTGCTTATTGTAAAATACAAAAACACAGATTAAAATACATTAATAAATAGCAAAATAAATAGTTATTATATAATAATAATAGAAATAACAAGAAAAATTTTGACAAAGAAATAATTTAAATATATAAAAAATCTGATTAAAATATAATAAATCTCAAAATTACAGTTATTAATTTTTACAAAAAATTTGAAAATAGAAGAATAAGTCATAATTATTTATAAAAAATAATATAGTTATTATAATTTCATATTAATATAAAAACTTTTTTCTTTCCTTTGTCCCAAATTTCTGAAAAAGAGCCAAAAGTTTTTTAAAAAGAAGTTTTCTACAATTCAGTACAATAAATCCAAACCTTTTTTGCTTGATTACGAGGCCATTGTTGGTCCCAGTGTTGCTGTAATGAAGAAGTCTGCCAAAGACTTTAGTGCTGATACTGTTAGTAAGGACATTGCTTCTAAGAAAAAGAGAAAAAGTGGTGTTCTGAAGGACAGTACTGCTCAAAAAATAGTTGTGTCTAATAAAGTGGTTGGTGATTCTTAGGGGTTTAAGGCTGGGGATACCACTGAATCTGACAGTGTGGACATAGAAGAGGAGTTTTTGATTGAGGAAACTAGTGTAGATTATGGAAAAAATGATCTTTTGGAAGAGAGAGACATTAACCAAACACCAAAAGAGTCCAAGATAGTTACTAAGCAAGCTTTAGGTAAACCTCTAAGCAAAATTAATTTTCTGGACGATGATAATGATGGTGATATTCTGTCAGGTGGCCATTTAGAACTTCTTCCTCCTTTGAGAAATCTGGTTAATGTCCTTGTTCATAAGTCATTTGCTCTGGATATTGGATTGGAAAAAGTGACTGGTAAATCTTCTCAAGAGAAACTTTCTGCAGTCAGAAAATTATTTTTAGGAATTAATGGTTTTGGGGGGGCCTCTACTCCCTCAAAATTTGTTGGGATCATCAGAGCAACATTTACGTTCGAATCGAGCTTGACATAGACTTCTAAAAAGGCTAAGAATGCGAAAATCTTAGTTAACACTAATCTTAAGAAACCAACTGGTCATTTAGATTGGGCTGTGGTGGTAAAAAAAATTCCAGTTGGAACATCAGTTGAAGCTGTGCGCGCTGCGCTTTCTGAATTTGGTTCTGTTGTGTCAATCAAAATGCAATTGGTAGAGCTATGGCAAAAGGCTGTGGTTAAATTTGCCCAATTGGATCAGGCTGATTTGGTTGCAACTAGATGGTCTATCTTGCTCAGGAAGAATGCTGTGAGAGTGGTTAAGGCTAATTTGGACAAGGAATCATGAAACACAAAAGATCAGCATAGGGCTTTGCTCTATACACTGCCGATGAGCACTAATGTAAATAATATCTGGGATTTCATTGGTTCTGTGGGTGAGAAACATGCATCATCAATCAACACCCTGTTATGTATGTTTGGACTAAATGTGCTATTGTCTGTTTTGACTCTGCGGCTTCGATTAATGCAGTTATGGAAACCACTCCTGTCTTGAAGGGTGCCAATCTGCGTTAGGCTCACATGGGTTCTGCTAAGTGTGCTAAGTGTGGGAATTTGGGTCATATATCTCTGGGTTGTTCTGTGGGTGGGAAACCTTCCCCTGGTAGACTAGCTCATAGGATATTGTCTGAGGATGATAAAAACAGGCAGGCTTCTATTTATGCAAAGCACTGCTTCAATATCCTGTCCTGTGTCTTTTGGTGGCATTTTATGAGCCAATGTTGTTGGTGGGTCTTCTTTTTCTCCTCTTCCTGTACGTGATGATTCAGCTTTTTCTGGTTTCTCTTCGGGAATAAAACCTTCTCCATTGGTGTCTGTAGAATTAAATAATAGGTTTGCCACTTTTGAGCGTAGTCTTGCCAGCCTCGCGGAATGCGTGGACAAGTTGGCTAAGAGGTTGGACTCACCTGGGCCAACGGTTTCCCAATCTAGCCCTAAATGTCAGCCATTAGTGACCCTTTTATCACAGAATCAAGGAGCGGATATAGTAATAAGTAAGCATTCAGGTGTGGCCACTGGTGGTGAGACTATTGTGGAAGTGGCAGTTTTTGATCCTTTGGTTGTCTCTAAAATAGAAAAAACTTTGCACAATCTTTCAGTCACAGTTATAGGCCTCTTGGCCAAAATTGACAATGCTGGTTTGGTTCCCAATGATAGAGCTGGTTTGAAAAATTGCAACATGCAATGCTTGTGGTATCAATGTCCCTGCCAAGCAGGAAGATGTTGTTTGTTGGCACAATAATTCTGGGAATATGGTTTCTATTGTTATGAAAACAAAATTAAAGTCTAATATTAGGCCTTGGATTATGAACAAGTTTAACAGGGTGAGAATATTCTCTTCTGGTTTGGACAATGTGTTTCTTAGTGCTGGAGTAATGATCATTATGAACAATTCCCTTGCTTGTCATGTTTCTAAGGTTGAGAAGGTACCTGGTCGTCTTCTATCCGTTCGGCTCTTTTTTAAAAACAAGTTGTCAGTTGTGATTTTGGGCCTGTATGCAGATGCTTCTACCAAGACTAGATTTGGCCAAGCTTGCGAAATTAACTCTCTTATTGCTAAGGCTGCTAATTTTTCTATGTTCATGGTTTTGGGTGGTGACTTCAATAAAAACGGATCTAAGAAGAGTGCTAGTCTTAAGTTCTGCTCAGATTTGGGGTTGGTCAACTTTTTTAGTGGACATCCTCTGGCTAAAGCTTTCACTTGGGGCAATTTTCGGAGTGTTGTGAAGGTTATCAACTACATTTTTGTGAGCAAGAGTTTGTCATCTGCTTTGGCTGGTCATGAAATCTCTTCTGTCTCTGATTTTTTTGATACTGATCATAATGCTGTTCTGGTTTCTGTTGGTTTGGATAGTTTCTTAGATTTCTGTCTTAATAGTGAGTGCAAACAGGCCAATAAGGATAAGTGGAAATTCAAGATCAAGGATGCAGATGCTAATAAGTGGTTACATTTTAGGGAATGTTCTTTAGACAGATTCTTGGGAAACATAGTTTTATTCAATGATGCAAAAGTTAATGGAGATTTGGATGCCATGTGGAGGATCCTTAAGGATGTGGTCATTTATTCAGCAGATAAGGTGTTTTCTAGATGTTGGTTTAGCAAGTTTGATTGTTTGAAAAATAAGCTGTCTTCGAAGTTTTTCAGGTTGGAGTTGTTGGTGGCCAAGTTGATAAAATGTTTGAGTTTGGGTTAGGTATTGGATGCTACTCGCTTCCTCAAGGTGTGGTTTAATCTTGATAGTAAGAGGGCCTCCAAAGTGTGCACAATGTTTGATGATAATGTGAGCAGGATGAGCATTCTTCAACATCTATTAAGGGTCAAAAAATTGTACCATAAGTCTAAATACTACAAGTCTAAGGTGACCAGAGATATTTCAATCAGAAGAGCAATAGACAAATGAATAGAAAACTTTAGCTCTAATAAGGGACTTATGATCAAGAGCATTTTGGATTGGCAGTTCAAAAAAGTTGTGCTGGACCATTTGATATTGGATGATAAGTTGATTTTGGAGCCCAAGGAGGTTAAATCTGCTGTTGATAACATCATAGAAGGATGGACGAGAAAAAAGGTTGCTCTTGTCTTTCTGCCTGTTTGTTGGTCTAATCAATATGTCCTTCTGGACCATGTCAATGATGATGCTGTTACCAGACGAAATTAGAGATATTATTTAGCATGAAATTATCTTATAATTCCTATCATTAATTAGCATATATTATCGTTCCAAATAATTACTTATTACATTAGCAAAAATGTCCGAAATTATCATTTAATTAATAACTCAAATTGTACACAACACAAATGTAACCTAATTGCGATAATCAATCATGCAATACCCCAAACTATGTAACATTCAGAAGTTTGCTGAAATTTGTAGAAATTTGCTGAAATAATTGATAGTTCACCGAAATATCTAATAGTTTGCCGAAATAACTTGTAGTTCGCCAAAATGTATCTTTAGTTCAGCGAAATTGTAGAAAATAGCAAAGCTCAAATTTATAGAATAGTGTTACAACAAGTTGTATAAAAGAAGAGCTTCTCTTTTCAAGAAAATGTATCTTACTTTAGATTTATCACTTAGAACCATTTCTACACACACAAAAAGAAATAAATACCAAATAATTTAAAAAACCAAATTTTTTAATTATTGCCCTTAGAAAATCCCCAAAAACCCAACTAACATTTCGAAATTGATTAGCTACCAATTTCAGTAAACTGTTAGTGACTCCAGGCCTGGATAGAAAACGTTTCCCTTGGTAAAATCCTATTTCTTTTACACTTCTTTTATTCTTCTTTCTTTTCTTATTACAATCATTAGGATAGCCTACAGACGAGATTCCTGTAAAAGAGTTGACTTTCACAGCAAAGTAACTACACATTTTTAGTGAGCTTCCAGACGAGCAATTCTTGGGAAAGAGTTGACATTTACTACAATGTAACTACATAAAGCAACAGGCACAGAATTGGCCATTCCACTCATAAGCCCAGCAAGTTCAAATTATAGGAGATAATTTGAAGATAAATTCAGTTACTGGAGGTTCAACCACATCCAGAAAACGTGAATTCACAGCAAATAAGTATCAACAACATTACAGAAAGGAGACCAAAAACCTCCGGTAACATTTGGTGCTCTCCTACAGAAATAACACAGCAAAAACAAATTCAAAGTGGTGACCACATCAGACACAACAACTCTAGAGTATTACCAATCAATTTACACCCACTGCAAGCAAAGATTCAACATTCCAGACGGAATTGAAGTTGTCAAGAAATCAGTATACCAATACATTGAAAACTGCATCAACAATTATCTTTTTGGAAATTATAATATCTCAGAAGTTAAAAACAACCTTTACAATAATTTAGTATACTATTCACAGTTGGGAACTGAAGACCTTAATAGTGAAACACTTGCCACTTACTTTCACAAACTTAATTTTAACATTATCAAATACTGTAAAGAAACATATCCAGTGCAGTCTCAATACACCATTGATTTTGAATTGGAAACAGAAACAAGCAACAAAGGCAAAAACAAATTAAAGCAATATTCAAGAACCACCCCAAATACTCCAACACTACCGAAAACAACTGACAAACATTTACAAACACCTGAACAAGGAACCAGTTCAAAACTTCCACTTACTATCACACTTTTTCCAGCTTCACTTGCACAAGCACAAATACCTAATTCACTCTTGAATTGATTTGCAAGACCAGAAGATTTTACATCACTCAGAAGTCCCACCAGACAAAAAGAACCCCTTCAAACTAGTTCCAATCTCCTTGATTTTCTAGCTGAAAATCAAAGTGAACACTCTGAGACAGCAGCAAACGAAGAAAACAACTCTGAAATAACTGAAAAAGAATCAATAGACAGTGAAAATGAAGAAAACGAAATGACAACATACATTGCAAAAATCTCTGACTTTAATGGAGAAGACATTGAGACCAGTCCTCAAGAATGGCTTGACCAAGTTACTAAAGCTGGAGATACAAATGGGTGGAATGCCACCAGAATGTTAAGAACAATCCCATACTTTCTCAAAGGAACAGCAGGAGAATGGTTTGAAAACCTGGCCGCCCCATTCAATGATTGGAATGCTTTCAAAGCAGCCTTTTTTGAACAGTTCACCGACAATAATACCTTCATCACTCTTCGCAATCGTTTTCGAAATATCAAACAAGAACCCTCTGAATCCGTTATGACTTATATTGGGAAATTCAACAAACTTCTCAGACAAATTCGCCAACTCGAAACAAATGATTATTATTCTGATGCTCAAATCTTGGATCAATTTATTGCTGGTCTAAAAGATAAACTAATTAAAAAGGTTCGCCCACACGCGCCAGAAGATTTAAACTCTGCCATACAGCACGCGAAAAGATACGAAATGGCCATGGAAGAGGCCAATTGTACAAAACTTGTAAATTTGGCAATTGGAGAAACCAGCTTAGCAGCTGAGAAAAAAATTGACCAACTCACAAAGAAGATCAAAAACTATTTTACCAATCAACAACAACAGAGATATCAACCACCCCAAAGACAAAATCAAAATAACTTTGCACTACTTTCCAATAACCAGCCCCAGAATTGCCATTACTGTGGAATCTCTGGCCACTGGAAAAGCGATTGCAGAAAGCTACAATGAGACCAACAAAATAGGGGTAATCAACGTTACTTTCCACCACAGCAATCTTATTATCAACTATCACCTCCAGTTTACTATCCACCAAGATCCCAATACCAAAATAACTATTATCAGTCCGCCTCACAACCAATCCAACAGCAATACTAACAACCACCCACACAACATTATCAAGTATCTGCTCGAAGACTGATTACACAAAATCAATTCACACCACAAAACTAATACCAAGTAAACAACAGTAGAATCAGTTCAAACAACTAATTGGTTCCCCAAAATACCACTCAATCAAGACCCAACCACTACTACACTCAATCCAGTTATTTAACAATGCTGGAAGAACAGGATTTTCACCATACTGTACTTTCGGAAGGTAGAGCTGCAGCACAACAACAACAAAACCCTTCTCATAACCACACCACTATTCCACCAGCCCGAATTGCTGAAAACGCCAATCTCTCTGATATCTTTCCTTTTGAATTTGAAGCAAATGAATCACCATTCTTGCTTAGCAATGCAGTGGCTAATGAGCAAAAAGCCATCACTACAATGTACGTAGAAGCTGAAGTAGAAGGAAAGCCAATTCGCTTGATCCTAGACAGTAGATCTGCCAGAAGCATTATCACCTACCAGTTAATGCAACAGTTGAAAAAAAATGTCGACCGACCAGCTCAAACAGTAATTGTTATTGCTGATGGTATGAAAAAAACACCAGTGGGAGAAATTGACAATTTTCTATTCACTCTTGATGGAATCACCATTCCAGTCAAAGTTTTTGTAATGGACGCACTCCAGTACCAAGCTCTTGTCAGAAATGATTGGCTTCAAAAAGCCAGTGCTAATCTAAATTGGGAAACACAAGAGTTAACAATCTCCTACCAAGGACAACACACCCGGGTACCTGCCATTTGTGGTACATTCAACAAACGCTCTGAAAAAGCCCCAGCTTTTGAATTTGAACCAAAAGAAAAAAAACCAATAATCAAAACATTCATGGCTCTTAGATCAATGTCCAACTGGGCTGATGAAACGGAACAAGAACATTTTACCCCACGCACTAAACCCGAAACCTTTGGATGGAATATACCTTACTCAAAACCCGAACCAAGAAAACAATGCCTCTATATTCCTCTTAAATGTAAGGACTGCCACAAAAAACTATCGTCAATGGGAGCCTGCATTTCACCTGAAGAAGAGTATAAGAATCATACTTGTTATTACTGCAAGGCTTGCCACAGAGAGCGATGGGGCCATCTAATAAAAAGGAGCGGAAAATGGGACAACACTCCTTGTTTGACTTGTGGAAATATGCTACCAGAAGAATGTAATTGGATTGATGTAGCAATGAGAGGAGGTGTCTGCGATCAGACCTGCCAATATGCCTTATCAATTTCAGAAAAAGTAAAAAGAGAAACACCCTTTAATACAGCATACAACAGTGCTCTCAACAAACTTTATCACTACCCTCATGACGCCAAGATGATTTTCGACTTAGCAATGGCATTAATTAATGGAGCTACCAAAGAAGATGTTCGTCAAATGAAAAAAGCAGAATACATTGAATACACTATGGAATTAGCTGGATTTGATTACGAAGATGAAGTAAAAGTCTATCAACAAATTGCAAGTCACACCTACCTGACCCAAGAAGCTCAAATTCAACGATTAGAGCAAATGAACATTAGGCTATATGAAGAATGCATTATGCCTTACAATAAACAATAGTGTCCCGAATGCTATGCTCTTAGTATCCTCTTGCCCAGCGAAAATAATGAGAATGAAATTGAATTTGGAGAACTTGAAGAAACGGAAGAAATTGAAACAACACCTATCTACCTTATCAAAAATCAGCCTGCCTTACAACTTAAATACTTCAACAACAACGGACAAAGAATAAAACCTGAAAAAGCACACGAAATTGATGCTGGATATGACCTAAGATATTCAGGCAAGGATACTCTTGTTCTCAAACCCAAATCTCTCACAAAAATCAACCTCAAAATTGCACTTGAAATCCCGCCAGGAGCAATGGTTCAAATCGCCTCTCGGTCCTCTCTGGCAAGCAAAGGAATCAATGTCAGAGGAGGAATAATCGATGCTGGATATACTGGAGACATAACAGTAATGCTTCAAAATGAGACTGACAAACCATTCAAAATCAAACATGCTGAAAAAATTGCCCAAGCTATTTACCTACTCTTACTCAACATTTCGGGTTTGCAACTAGTCAATCAAAAAGAACAATTAGAAAAAAGCGATAAAGAAACCCAAGGTTTTGGTTCAACTGGACGATTCACAGTTCCAGTTAATATAGCTCTTAACACACAGAACAAATCCCACCAGATTCTCAGACTTCCACAACCAATTATCATCTCACCCTTTGAAGAACATCCAGAAATTTACACTTGCACAAAGCCAACAACCACACAACAAATTTTTGAGTCCAATGAACAAGTTTGCTTGGAACATAATATTTTGATCTCAAACATTTATATTCCAGAAGGAACAAAGAAAGTCCGAGTTACTTTTTACAACCCCAATAATTACCCCATAATTTTATTAAATAATTTAGAAATTGGAGTTATTCACAGTAATATATTTCAACAAGAATTACCCCAAACAGTCCCCGATTTCCCTGAAATTATTAGACATTTACTACTGAAAATCAACCCAAACCCTAACTCTGAAAACTACCATGTTGTTATAGAAAAACTATCTCGAATCAACATGGGACAACTTAAACTACAACAACAGACCCAGCTCAAAAAACTAATTGCAGAATTTACTGATATCTTCGCCAAAAACAACAATGACTTAAGAAGAACTGATTTGGTTCAACACCAAATCTATACAGGAGATGCCAAACCCAGGCAACAACAAGCCTACCGAGTTGCTCCAAAAAGTCACCAATTTATCCAAGGAGAAGTACAACGAATGCTTAACAATGGGCTTATTCAACTATCAATGAGCCCATGGGCCTTACCTGTGGTTCTAATTAAAAAGAAAAATGGAAAGATACGATTTTGTGTTGATTACCGACAACTTAACAGTGTCACCATTGGGGATGCCTACCCTCTTCCCCAAATTGATGACATGTTGGATGCTCTTAAAAAGTCCAAATACTTTTCAACATTAGATTTAGAGAGTGGATACTGGCAAGTTGCTATGGATCCCAAAGACTGCCCCAAAACAGCATTTACCACTCAAGGAGAAAATTACGAGTTCAATGTAATGCCTTTCGGATTATGCAATGCACCAGCAACATTCCAAAGACTCATGGATGTTGTTTACAAAGGCTTCCTTTGGAAAACAGTAGTAATTTATCTTGATGACACTGATGTTTATTCACCATTTTTCGAGCTACATTTAATTCACCTGCGAGAAGTTTTTCAACGATTACGGAAAACAGGATTAAAACTGAACATTGAAAAATGCTACTTTGGAAAGACAAGTTTAGCTTTTCTTGGTCACATTGTTAGCAAAGATGGAATTAAACCAGACCCCGGAAAAATCAGTACTGTCAAAAACTTTAAGACTCCATGAAATACCACAGAATTAAGAGGATTTATTGGATTAGCATCCTATTACCGAAAATTCATCAAAAGATTCTCAAAAATTGCAAAACCCCTCAACCAGCTCACTACTAAAAATATCGAATACAAATGGACAGAAGAACACCAAAATGCCTTCGAAATACTTAAGGAAAAACTCACAACAGCTCCAATCTTCGCCTACCTAGATTTCAGCAACCGATTCCAGTTAGCAACTGACGCCTCTTATACTGCCTTTGGTGCCATCCTATTACAGTTAGATGACAATAGAAATGAGCGAGTAATTGCTTATGCTAGTAGAACATTAAAGCCAGCCGAAAAGAACTACTCTGCAACAGAATTAGAAACCGCAGCAGTAATCTGGGCCCTACATTACTTCAACCTTTACCTCAGACCCAAAAAATTTGATATTATCACTGATAATATTGGACTTAAATGGCTTCAAAACAAAAACATCCAGCTGAATGCAAAACAAACCCGATGGACAGGATTTTTAGCCAATTACTAATACATCGTACACCACAAACCAGGAAAACTCCACACCAACGTTGATTGTCTCTCAAGGATGAGGCAAGATTAGAAACAAAACCAACACCCATTTGAATTAACAGCATCAAAACAACAAACAATGAACCCCGAAAACTACAACAATCTCAAACAATATTTGGAGACATTAACAATCCCAACAGATTGGTCTCCAGACAAAAAACATCAGTTACAACAACAAGCCAAACAATATTTTCTACACAACAACATTATTTATTATCGAAATTTCAAAAACCCAACCAAACCACTCAGATTAATACAAGAACAGGAAAAAGAGACCATTTTATACAACATGCACTCGGATCCTTTATCAGCACACTTCGGAAAAGATAGCACCACCCAAAGAACACTAGAATACTACTTTTGGCCTCAAATGAAAAAAGACATTCATGAATATGTCAAATCTTGTGATAGTTGTCAAAGAAGAGGAGGAACTTGCCCTACAGAACCTTTAAATCCAATCAAAGTTGGACAGCCTTTTGACAGAGTTGGTATCGATTTAGTTGGACCACTATCTATCACCACTCAAGGAAACCATTATATTGCAGTAGCTGTAGACTATCTTACTAAATGGCCTGAAGCCAGAGCCATTCAACGAACAGATGCAAAATCAGTAGCAAATTTTATCTACGAAGACATCATTTGTAGACATGGATGTCCAATTGAACTTTTATCCGATCAGGGAACACACTTTGTGAACAACCTGATACAAAAAATTTGTGAACAATTTAATGTCAAAAGACCTCTGTCTTCGCCCTACCATCCACAAACAAATGGACTTGTGGAACGTTTTAATAGAACATTGTGTGAGTCATTAGCCAAAGTCTCAACCAATTTTGAGCAAGAATGGGATCTCTTTATTCCATCAGTGTTACTAGCATATAGAACATTAAAACAAGATACCACGAAACACACACTATTTAATTTAACTTATGGAAGGACGGCAACGTTACCAATTAGTTTTACAGTGGAAACATACTCAGCACAACTGATCAATGGAAACAATCTCCAAGAAACGCTTCAGCAAAAAGCCTATACTCTGCTTAGTACATTGGAAAGAAAACGATAAATAGCAGCCACCCATATTGAACACTCCCAAGCTAAACAAAAAGAATGGCATGATGACAAATTGCCTTTAGTCATCAATAAATTCAAAATTGGAAACAAAGTTCTCTTATACAGAACTAAAGCTGAAAAACAATGGAGTGGAAAATTTGAAAATAAATGGGATGGACCATTCTTTATCTATGAAGTCCTAGGCAATGGATTATACAAGCTAAGACTTGATAACAAAATCCTAACAAAAGTTGCACATAGAAATCGTTTGAAACACTATCATTCCAGAAACAATCCTGAACCATTAATTCCACAAATTGGTACACATTCCCCTTTGGTCAGTCCCGAAGATATTCCCCGAAATTTAGAACCAATAGTTGTCATTGAACAACCTTCCAATCTGAACACTTAATTTAATTTTACTAGTCATTTTTTTATAATTTAGAAACAATCTCACAAAAACAAAAACAAAAATAACATAAAAACCCATACACCAAAAATAATTTTTATTTTTTTCAATTGCTTATAATGACTATTCCTCAAAACATTCAACAATTATCCCAAAAACTAATATTAGCTTTAAAAACAATACCCGAATTATCTATTACTGTTACTGGAAACCACATTAATTATACCCAAACAGAAGTAGTTACAAATTTAGCCCCAAACTCACGAAAATATCACCCATATAAAAAAAACACAAGAAGTTATACTGGAATTCATCTGCCAGAACTTTTAAAGCTTGCTTTAAGAGAAAACCTAAGGCTCACTCCAATTAGTATTCCACCAAATGCTACAATTCAACAAAAACTTCAACTGTGTCTCAATGAAGAAAACACTGAATATTCTCCAATCTATAGATATTTTCACATTGGAAAAACACTCTACGAATGAAAACTGGAACTTACAACAGCAAACCTCACAAAAAAAGCTATTCAGAAACAACTCCACAACGAATTCAAGACAACAG
>JAAOMT010000665.1:312420-330855 GCA_016748015.1 Geosiphon pyriformis | reverse complement strand
TTTTTTAATTTAAAAAAAAATATGGTAACAAGTAACTCATTTTCAGTGATGATTATTGGTAAAATATTGTTAGTAAGTAGTTGTATTAGTTATTCTGGGTTGTTGAATTAAGTATTGTTTAAAATAATTAAAAGACTTAAATAGTTCTGGAAATTTGGGTTTTGGGTGTACCTACTTTCTAAACTCTATTGACATGATTCTGATGGCTGGTTTGATAAACTGAAGATTAGTTAGTACATTAATATTGTTAATTTTCAGTTCTGTTATATGTAAGTAATTTTTGGCTTTGGATTTTTGGTTAATATTGACATAATATTTTGGAGTAGTACTTGAATTTGTTAAAATTAATAAATTATTTATAGCTATAGTGGTTAATAGATTATTAATAGTGGAGTTATATAGATTGGAGGTAAATATATTAATTGTTATATTATTAGAATATAAGGTAACTAATATTAGTATTGTTCTAATGACAAATTGTAAACATAGTTTTGAATTTAAAATCTATAATCAGAATTTTAATATTGATTTTCTGATCATAAATTATTAAATTTGGAGTGGCAATCTGCTTTTAAATGGTCTTATTTACTATAGTAATGACAATTACATGTTTTTAGTTGTTACAATTGATTCAATAATGATAATAAATATAATTAATTTTGAAAGGAATTGGAGTTTTTTTGATTATTACAACATTAAAAAAACTAATAAATGACTTAATTATTAGCTAAATATCTTTCAATTTTCTAATTAATTGCTTTGCCAAATTGTTTTAATTTGGTATTTAATTTAGATAATCTATTTATTATTAAATTAATAGCTTGGATGTAATTGGCTTTGAATTTTGCCAATTTAAAATTTTTGGTATATATAACTATATCTTAAAAAGTATTTGGATACATTAAGCATATTTGTTATAGCAAACTACTACATAAGCCATAAATGAATTGGTTTAAGATTTATGATATTGTAAAATAATTAGCTTCAATTGCTTGTATTTGGCACAGATTTTGATTAAAATTTTTCAGATATATAATAACTGTTTTAATCTATTTAATAAAAAAATAAGATAGATATTAAGATTGTAAAAAATAAATCAGAATTTTTTCATTTTTTTTGGGATATAAAAATTTAAAATTTGGATTTTATGTTTTAAACAAATTTGTTAAGTAGTAGTTAATTTCAGACAAGTATAAATTTTGTAATATTTTCCAAAAAAGAAAATAATAATTGGTTGTAGAAGTCAAAGAATGTGGTAAAATTTATTTTGTGTTTTAAGAACTATATTTACTAGAACTGTAAATTGTCTTGTAAACCAAAATTTTGAGTTTTTCTATTATTTTTACTTAATTGTTCCCTTTAATTAACTGATCACAAATCTGAAATATTAATTAGGAGTAAATAAATTGCTTGAACAATTTTTTTGGCATGCTTAATTTTGAATAGTTTATTAGTTTTATTTTGTAACATAATTGTAATATCTTTGGTATATTCTGTATTTATGATTTTTTCTTTAATATTAATTTTTTTGCTTATCAATAATAATTAGAAAGCAATTTGAACTATTGCTTCTGGTAGAATTTCAAAAGCAATTCTGAAGTTGATCTTTGTTAGAAACTTGGATTGAAGAATTAAAGTGTTTTTTTTTAAATATTGTAAATCATATTTAGTATTAATTTTATGAGCTTTTTTTAGCTTAATTTTTTAACTATTGTTGTCGAAATATTTAAGTTGTATAATAGGCTAGTTTTTTACTAAGTAGATTAATATAATTGCAATTTTTTTTTCTGATTCAGGTTTTCTAAATTTGATTTCATGTTCATTTTTTTCATTGGGTAAAGAAATGCTAAGAACATAGCATTTTGAACACTATTAGCTGTTACAAGTCATGATATATTCTTTGTACAATTAAATGTTTATTTGCTTTAATTATTAAATTTAAGCTTTTTTGGTTAAGTAAGTGTAACTTGCAATTTGGTAGTATACTTTTATTTTATTTTTATAGTTGTATTTAGCAATTTCAAGGATGTATTTAATATATTCGGTTTTTTTTATTTGATAGACATTTTTTTGGGTTTTTCTATTAATTAAAATTATAACCAGTTCATAGATTATTTAGATATCATGTAAAAAATAGTACAATTTGTTAAGAGCATTGTTATAAGCATTAAATAGTGTATTGGCATAATGTATTGTTATAGATAACTATTTAGAGTGTTGAAACAAATAACAAACCTATAACTTGGTACTTAATAGTTAGAAATATTGGTAACTTTTAAAGATTTTCATAATTTAAATGTTTTGGTTGAGTTTTTTGTATAATAGACAGAGATTCAATTGATAATTTTTTCTGTGAATTTTTTTTTTCAGCATAGTGGCTGGTTTATTTTAACAGTCATGTTTTTTTGGTAAGTTATTCTTAAATTTTTATTCTTGTTTCCAAGTTTTTTACCAAGCTATCTTTAATGTCAAATATTCAGTATTTAATTTTTTTAATTAATTAGTAAACAACAAAAAAACAAAACAAAAAAAAAATAAAAAAAAATAAAAAAAAATAAGAAATTAGTATTTTATCAATAACTGTAATTAAGAGCTATTGGTTTAGTGTAGTTAAGTATTAGATTCTATTAACATAGAGTGTTGATAATATAAAAGTAATTAATATTTCTTTAATTAAGTAACAATAATATAGATTGGATGATAATTAATATTTTATTGATATTAATGTAATTTTACTTTAAGTTATAGAAAACTATTTTTTGAAGAAAAAGATAAGAGTAAATAATTATTGTTAGTTATTGTTCTGTCTAAATTGAATTAAATATTTTTCTGTTTCTAATACTCTCACTATATATACATAATTTGTGTTATACAAAATTTTTTGAAATTCTACAATTTCTTGAAAAAAATTCTAAAATTCTGGAATCATGCAATTTTTTAAGAGAAATTCTCAAATTTTTTTTTTATTATGTCTATTTTTAATTGGTTATTTTATCTATTATTATAATTTTTATTTTTTATAAATAACAATATCTTATGTTTATTTATAATTAAGAATGTTATTTTATATTTTTTCATTAAGTAAAGTTTTTCTATAAGCAAAACATGATTTGTTGTCCTAATTTTTTTGTTGTTTTAAATAACCAAAACATTTTTGATAGCATGCTTTACAATAATAACAGATATGTGTTTTATAGTTTTTTTTAAATAAAATTCAAGCTTTCATAGATAAAAGTTTTTTTTTGTAGTTTTTGTATTTGAATAAAATATAGATAATTCTTTTCTTAGTTCTGATAAGTAAGATATATACCAACTGTTAGATGTTTTTTTTAATAATAGCAATAACTTAAGTGTTGTTGTTTTTTGTTTGTTTTTTTATCTTATGAAAGTATTAGTAATAGCTTGTTGTAATCATTGTTAATCTATAAAACTTAATAGACTTTCCAAGTAAGGTTTTTTTTTAAGCTTAATTAATAATTGTTTTCTTAAAGGAGCTTTAAAGTAATTGGAGATAGCAAATACTTAAATATGCTGATCATTAAATATTAACTAAAGCTTTTAAGTATTTCAATCAAGTACAGTATTGGTTTTAGATAGCCAATTATTATTAATAAAAACTTAATATTGATAAACAAGTCACAGAATTTTAATGTGTTTAAAATTATGTTTCTACAATATTTCAACAATTATAATAGTATTAATTAATTATTAATTAGATTTACTACTATTAAATAAAGCAATATTAGAAATTAGAATTATACATAATAATATATTTCAAAACAAAATTCTTTAAATTGTTTCTAATTTCATTGAAATTGTGAAACACATTTTTCTTCCAAATTTAAATATTCTGTTTATTACTAAAAACTATGATTTTATTAAAAAAAACTCTCTTGAATCAACATAAGTCTCTTAGAATTCTAACAACAAAGATAATTAAAACAGTTAATTGCTAAATATGCTAATATATTTGTTAAAAATAAAAATAATTTTGGAAAAACTAATATAATACAATATCAAATTCATATAGAAAATGCTTTACTAAAACATCAACAAGTCTATTAAGTTTCACCTGCCAGCCACCAATTCATTAGAAAAGAAATGTAATAGATGCTTAACAATAATCTCATCCAATTATCAAAAAGTTTTTAGGTTTTATCAGTAGTTTTTGTCAAAAAAAAATAGCAAGATCAGATTTTGTATAGATTATTGTCAACTTAATAATATAATAATTAAAGATGTATACTTCCTTTCAAAAATCAACAACATGCTAGATGTTTTAGAAAAAGCCAAGTTTTTTTCAACTTTAAACTTGAAAAATGGATATTGATAAGTTAAAATAGATTCAAAAAACCATTCCAAAACAGCATTTACCACACAAAAAAAAAACTACAAGTTTAATATTATGTTTTTTGAACATTGTAATACACCAATAATATTCCAAAAACTAATAAATATTGTTTATAAAAAATTTTTGTGGCAATTAATAGTTGTTTATCTCAATAATACTGATGTTTATTCTCCAAGTTATGAAGCTTATCTGATTTATTTGTAAAAAGTTTTTTAATAATTATGAAAAGCAGAACTGAAATTGAACATTAAAAAATATTACTTCAGAAAAACAAGTTTAATTTTTCTTGAACACATTATTAGCAAAAATAGAGTTTAACTCAATTCAAGAACAATTAGTATTGTTAAAAACTTTTAAGTTTTCTAAAATATCACAAAACTAAGAGAATTTATAGAATTAGCCTTTTATTACTGAAAGTTTATCAAAAAATTTTCAGAAATTGCCAAATCTTTTAATTTTTTAATTAACAAAAATGTTTAATACTAATAGACTTCAGTTTAACAAAAAGTATTTAACATTCTTAAAAAAAAATTAATTATAACTCCAATTTTTGTTTACTCCAAATTTAACAAAAAATTTTAGTTAATTATTAATGCTTTACACATAGCTTTTGATGTTATCTTATTACAATTAGATGACAATAACAATAAATAAATAATTATATATGTTAATAGAAAATTCAAGCCAATAAAACTCAAATATGACTCAACTAAATTAGAAGCAGTAGCTGTTATCTGAGTTTTTAAACACTTTTAACAATACTTTTAAAATAAATTTCAATTCAATATTATTACTAATAATATTGGCCTCAAATGGCTTAACAAAAAAAGCTTTAAACTTAATACAAAACAATTTTAATAGACTGATTTTCTTGCCAATTACAAATACATTATATATTACAAACCAAAAAAATTACATACTAACATAGATGGTTTTTTAAGAATAAGACAAAATTAGAATCAACATCTACAATTCAACAATTCAACAATTTAACAATAATAAAACAATTAATAAACAATAGATTTCAAAACTACAACAATATTAAAAACTATTTAAAAATTTTTAACATACCAAAAAATTGGTTTCTAGTTAAAAAACACTAATTTCAAAACCAAGCAAAGCAATATTTTATCTATTATAACAAAATTTATTATTAAAATTACAAAAATTTAGCAAATCTATTCAGATTAGTTCAACAAAATAAAATAAAAATTATCTTATACAACATATACACAAATATATTATTAACACACTTAAAAAGAGATAATACAATCTAAAAAACACTTAAACATTATTTTTGGCCACATATGTACTAAAACATTTGACAATATATAAAATTATGTAATAATTATTAAAGAAAAAAAAAGATTTGTTCCATTAAACTTTTAAATCCAATTAAAATTGGACAATTTTTTGACAAAATTAGAATTAATTTAGTTAGACCATTACTTATTACAACCCAAAAAACTATTATATAGCAGTTGTAATAGATTATTTTACCAAATAGCCTAAAGTTAGAGCTATCTAAAAAGCAGACACAAAATTAGTAGCAAATTTTATCTATAAAAACATTACTTATAGACATAAATGTTTAATTAAACTCTTATCTAATTATAAAACACACTTTGTGAACAACTTAATACAAAAAATTTGCAAATAATTTAATGTCAAATAATCTTTATTATTACTATATTATCCACAAACAAATAAATTAATAGAACATTTCAACTAGACATTATGTAAGTCACTAGTTAAAATCTCAACCAATTTTGAATAGAAATAGAATATCTTTATTCTATTAGTATTATTAGCTTATAGAACATTAAAACAAAATATCATGAAACACATACCATTTAATTTTATCTATAAAAAGACAATAATATTACTAATTAATTTTTTAATAGAAACATACTCAGTGCAACCAATTAACAAAAAAACTTTTAAGAAACACTTTAATAAAAAGCCTATATTCTTTTTAGTATGTTGAAAAAAAAGAAACAAATAGCAGCAACTCATATTGAACACTCTTAAATTCAACAAAAAAAATAACATGACAACAAATTGCTACTAATTACCAATAAATTTAAAATTGAAAACAAAGTTCTCTTATACAGAACTAAGACTAAAAAACAATAGAATAAAAAATTTGAATATAAATAAGACAGACTATATTATATTTATAAAATCTTAGGCAATAAATTATATAAGTTAAAATTTAATAACAAAATTTTAGCCAAAGTTGTACATGAAAATTAATTGAAGCATTATTATTTTAGAAACAATCTTGAATCATTAATTTTACAAATTAATATATATTTTTTTTTAATTAATTTCAAAGATATTCTCTAAAATTTAGAACCAATAATTGTAATAAAACAACAATAAAACCTGAACATTTAACTTAATTTTATTAGTATTTCTCTTAAAATAATACAGAAATATTAAACAAAAATAGTAAAATAATCACCAGAAAATACTCAAATCAAAAATATATAAAAATCCCTATATAAAAAATAATTTTATTTTTATTTTTATAAAAATTTATTATACTTATTTCTCAAAACATTCAAAAAATATTTCAAAAATTAATGTTAACTTTAAAAACACTTTTTGATTTATCCATAACAATTAATAAAAATCAAATTAATTATACTTAAAAAAAACTACAGCCTTGATAATAAATAATTCTCAGAATTATTATTCTTATAAAAAAACACAAGAAGTTATTTTGAAAGTTAATTACCAGAACTTTTGAAACAAGCTTTAAAAGAAAACTTATTGTTCATACTTATTGATATTTTTCCGAATGTCATAATATAATAAAAACTTTAAATATGTCTTAATAAAAACAGTAAATATACTTCTAGTTATTAATATTTTCAAATCAAAAAAATACTGTACTAATAAAAACTAGAACTAAAAGCAATCAATCTTATTTTTGAAACTATACAAAAGCAAATACACAACAAATTTAAAACAATAGCCAGATTAACAAATGTTCACTATAAATTCAGAGCAGTTTATAGACTTTACAACTTATTTAATACATGTAAAAACATTTTACAAAATCCAATACTTCAACCAATAAAGATTTAATATATTGACAAATTTATAGAACTAAAATTTCAACAATTTTTAAACTAAATCACTTCAATAATCTTGGATTATTATCTCGAAATTACAGATAATACTTGGATTTTGATAGAACTTAGTTTTGAAGAGAAGATTATATTATCAGTAGAATTTTAATTATTAATTAATATGAAATTACTCTTATAATTCTTATTATTAATTAGTATATATTAACATTATTTTAATTATTACTTATTACTTAATCAAATTATCAAATATTACTATTTAATTAATAAATTAATTTGTATAATAGAAATTAAGATGATTAAATGACACAATATTTTGAACTATATAATATTTAAAAATTTGCCGAAATTTATAAAAATTTACCAAAATAATATATAGTTCACTAAAATAGTTAATAGTTTAATAAAATAACTTATAGTTTGTTAAAATATATCTTTAGTTTAATAAAATTTTAGCAAAAAGAAAAATTCAAGTTTATAAACTAATACTATAAAAAGTTATATAAAAAAAAACTTCTCTCTTTGAGAAAATGTATTTTTTATAGATATCTTTTTTTAAATTAATTCTTATTAGTACAATTCAAAAATAAAAATATAATTTGAAAACCAATTCTTAAAACATTTATACCTAATATTTTCTAAAAATCAATTAATGTTTTAAAATTAATTAGTTATTAATTTCAGTAAACTATTAGTAATTCTAAACCTAAATTAGAAAATAATTTTCTTAACAAAATTTTATTTCTTTTATATTTTATTTTTTTCTTTTTTTCATATTATAATCATTAAGATAGTCTACAAACAAAATTTTTATAGAAAAGTTAACTTTTACAGCAAAGTAATTACACATTTTAGTAAGCTTTTAATTAAGTAATTTTTGGAAAAAAGTTGACTTTTATAGCAAAATAACTACATGTTTTAATAAACTTCTAAACAACAATTTCTGAGAAAAAATTGATATTTACTACAACATAATTATACAAAATAATTAACATAAAATTAGTCATTCTATTTAAAAGTCCAGTAGTTCAAATTATAAGAGATAATTTAAAGATAAATTCAATTATTAGAGATTTAATAGCTTCCAATAAATGTAAATTAAACAACAAAATTAATATTAACAACAATTAAAAAAAGATACCAAAAATCTTTAGTAATAACAGTAATTAGTTTTTTTTTAATATAGACAATAATAACAATAGTATATTTTCCAAAATAAATTAAGATTAATTACTAGTTATATTATCAAATATAATGTTTTTCAACAAATTTTTGCCAATTTAAAAAACAAAACAACTTATTAAATCATTTAATTTTAAAGATTAAATTAATTAAATAAAAACCAAAACAATTTTTTTTTGTTTTTTAGTACTGTCTTAAGTAATACTTAAAAAACAATTTTTAATTGTCAAAAAATTTTTAAGTAAGTAGTTTTTACTTTGGTGTTTGGTTCTATTTTTAAAATTAAATTGGTCTTTGTTAATTTTTTGTTTTATCTTTTATCTAAATTTAAGTTAATTTTTAAAAATAACATTATTATTCTATATAGATTTTGTTTTTAAGATTTTTTTAATTGCTATTATAAAAGTTTTTATTAATGATTTTTTTTTAATCTTATTTAAAATTACCAAATTTTTTGTAATGGCTTTTGGTTTTTTTTTACTTTTGTTAAGAGAACAAACATATATTATATTATTATTAATTACTATAAGACTATTTTTTTATTTTTTTTTATTAAAATATATAATCGAACATTTTATAATATTATTATTTTATATTATAATAATATGCTATTTATAATATACAATTATAAATACATGTACTATAAGTATATAACAAATATAATTAAATTTATATAATAAATATGATTAAACTTATGATCAAAATTATTATTAAAATATACTAACTTAAACATCTTAACTTATTATATTGTTTTATTTATATAAAAATAATTACAAATTTATGTTTAATCTAATATGTCTTTTATTTTTTAATTTAGTATATTTTTATTTTCTGATCTAATATATTTTTTATTAATGTTTTTTATTTTTTAATTTATTATATTTTTTATATTATATTTTTGATTTTATTTATTATTAAACTTTTTTAATATATAAGCTTTTCTAACTATATTATAATACAAAAAATTTTATTTTTATAAAATTTTTACAAATTAATACCAGAGATTTTACAATATATTTAAATATAGTTATATAATAAATACAGAAAATTTAATATATTAAAAATTTAATTTATATATTATAAATTAGATTATATTTCTATATTCTAATAGGCTAATAAATTATGTATTATTTAAAGTCATAAAATTTCAACATTTTTATATTTAATTGGCTAATAAAAATCTAAAATTATAAAATTATATAAAATATAAGATTTTGAATTTTTTTTTTTATTTTTTTTATAATAATATAATATATGTTTGTTTCTTAACCGAAAAAAAATTATTATTTTACATAATACTTTTAAAACCAAATTGGTTAATTTTTTTTAATTCTATTGTTTTTAAAATTAATAATATAATATCTTAGATTGGTGATCATACTTGTTTTATTTTTTATTCTTTTAATTTTTATTATTATTAATTTTTTACTATTATAATGTTTGGTTTTCATAAGTTTTTAAATCTTGTTGAAATTAAAACTAGTATTTTATATAAATATGATATCTAGTAAAAAACTTTTAAGTATTATTATTATTATTATAAATATTAAAACTTGAATTGTTTGTCTAAAGATTATAAAATATTATTATTATTTTTTTAAATTAGTTATTAAATCTACTATTAAATCCAAATTTTTTGTTTTATTTTAATAATTTTATTTTAATAATATCTTTATTTATTTTAAAAATTATCTTATAATAGATTTTATAAAAACAAAAATACATATAGTTTATAAAAAGTATTAAAACTAATTTATACTTCTCGGATGTGGATCAAAATATTGGCATTAGGATTGGTGAATTGGTTTCTTTCACTATGACTGAGTTGCAGATAATTACTTTGGTGTTAAAGTGTGTTTTTTTTTACAGTTCTGTTGTGGTTTATTCAGACAGTCAGGCTGTCTTAGATGCTTGTACTGCTGAGTCAGTTTTGGCTTCTTTGGACTTTCACAACTATTACTAATTGGAGCAGTGTGGTATTGTTAATTTGATTGAGGGAAAGAAGCTTAGTGTTTCTTGGTATAAGGTTAAAGAACATTCAGATATTGCGGATAATAAGCATGCTGATAAGTTTGCTGATTCTGCTGCAAGCTCGGATTTGGTGCTTCTTGTTTTGGTTAAGAAAATGTTTATTAAGGCTGGTGGGGTGGCAGTGTCTGATAATGTTCGGTATTTTGCTCAAGATGTTTTTAAGTCAGTGAATCATGTGTATTAGGAGGCTGGGCCTAGTTCTGCTGTTATTAGCAAAGATATGATTGGTGATATAGATTGGGTTCATACTGCTTCAGTCTGACATCCTAATTTGCACATGGTGACTGAATTTACCAGCAAGTCTACTACTGGTCTACATTTGTATTTTTTGAAAGCTTTGCATCACCACTTGCTGGTTGCTGTGTGAAAGTGCTTGTATAATAGAAATTATCTGAGTGTTTTGTGTTTTCATTATGAAGAGATAGAGAGCTTTGACCACCTTTTTGTGTGTGCATTTGACTTTGAAATCCATAAGGATTTGCTTGCTTCCCATTTGGCCAAGTGGCATTCTATGTTTAGTTTGGAACTTTATTTGTCTCGGATCTTGCAGATGTTTTCTTTGTGTGTTTCTAATAATGTGCTATACACCACTTTGAGCAAAGGCTTCTTGTTCAAGGATTGGTATCTGGAAACTGTATCCGTTTTGAGTAATACTAAGTTAGTGAGTAGAATTATTATTGATTTTGTTCAGGATTTTGGTTCTGCTCACTGTGCTGACATATGGTTGGTTAGGACCAAATATAAGACTTTTATGAAGAAGCATTGTTACAGATGATTATCTGGAGTCTCAAATCAAATAACAAATTCATAACTTGGTGCTCAATATCTTGATAATACTGGTAATACTGGTATGTGAAATGTATCTGAAGGTTTTAGAGTTGAGTTTTTTGTATAATAAACAGAGATTCAATAGTGATATAGTTGGTTGGTAAGTTGTTTTCCTAATTTCTGTCTTTAGCATGGTGGCCAGTTTATTCTGGCAGTTGTGCTCTTCTAGTAAGCTATCTGTTAATATATATCTGATTCTACCCTTATTTCTGTGTCTTTTACCGGGCTATTCATGACATCAATAACTCAGTGCTTTAATCCTTAATCAATTAGTATGCAACAATAAAATCAAAGAAAAGAAAAAATAAAAAGAAATAAAGAAATGAGCCAAGGCAATGCACAAGTTAGTATTCCGTTAATAGCTATGATTAAAAGCTATTGTTCTAGGATGGTTAAGTGTCAATGACTATCAACATGAAGTGTTGATAGTAGAGAGTGAATTTGAAATAGAGAATAATTATTTATTGATATTTGTAGATTAGAAGATGGCTTAGATAAAATCTAAACTAAGAGATCTGTCTTTACTACTTTTAATACTACCACTATATATACATAATTTGGGTTCTATGAGATTACTCCCATTTTCAAGCGATGTGCTATAATTTCTCAAGCAATGCTTACATTGCTGAGCAATATGCTGTGATTTTTAACATTGCTCTACATTGTTGAGCAATGTGCTCATATGCTAACTACTACTCTCTTATTGGTCTACTATTTTTCTATATTTGTTTTTTTTTTTATGAGTAACATCTTAAGTTGTATACATTGTAGTGGGTCTAAGTTTCTCATGTTCATCTGTTCCAACTGTTCCTGTTGAAGCAGATAATATTCTTCTTGTCCATATATGGTTTGTGATATAATATCCACATATTTGCATAGTTGTGAAAAATCTGGAATGGTGTCTGGCCATTGGTCTTTAATTTCAGTGGTTAAATAACTGATAATAGTTCCTTCTGGTATTTCTACAACATTTTCCATGTTGTTGTAGATGGGAATTTTGATGTGATTATGGTTCTTGGCTGGTATGTAAAGATTGGTAAGTTCAATCTCTTCTGATTCACACAGTGTTGCTTCTGCTTCAAAAATTTGCATCTGATCTTTTACTTTTCTTTCTATAACTACCATGTACTGATCATATGATAGAATAAAAATTGATTGACAGGTGGAGATAATTTCTTCTTTGTCAACAATTTCTTCCTCTGCCATATTAACTAGTACATTTATTCTATCCATTAATCTAAATCCTTGTATCTCTCTAGCTATAATTCCTAATTTTTTCCTGTTTCTCATTAACACTAGCTGAACTACTTTCATCAGAAGTAGGAAGATTGCCTGTGCTATCTTTTTATTTGGATCTATAATGTATGCTTTTTCTGAGTCATTTTGTAGCATAGCAATAATATTTTCTACATATCCTGCATCAATTATTTCTCTTTTGATGTTAATTCCTTTTTTCGCTAAACTACTCCTGGATGCTAGTTGAATTATTGTTGTTGCTGAAATTTCCAGTACTATTTTCAGATCAATATGAGTGTGTGAATGTGGTTTCAATTTGATGGAATATTTCCCTGGATATCTCAGATCAAACCCTGCATTGGTATCATGTATGCATTCTGGCATAATATCTTTATTATTATCACTAAACCATTTGAGTTCTTGTTTCTTGGTAAGATCAGGGAGTGTAATGTATGTTTCGGGGTTTGAATTGGAGTTCAAATTGTTGTTATCTTTATTGCCATATTGAGTGGAGCTGGAACCATTATTTTTATCATCATTGTTGTTGGAGTTTAAATTGAGATTGAAAGTTAATTCCGATTCTAATGTGCAGCTGCTGATTGGTTCTTCCTCTGGAATCATGTAGATCATACATGGTGGTGGATTGTAAATGAGATCACACTTATTACAATATTAAAAGTCACATGAGATCAAACAATGGTTACATAGTTGGGTGTTTATTTGGACTAAACACTGCTCTTGTTCCTCTTTTGTTGGTGCCAAATTTTGGTAATGTTCATGGAATTCTTCTGGGCCTGCTTCCAGATTCAGGAAAGCATCTGGGTTGGGAATTAAAACAATGTTGACTGGCTTTGAAGGGTTGTTCTTGATTTTTAATATTTCACTAGGCATGGTATCTGCTACTTTGGCATTTGCCATCTGCCAGATTTTATCTTTATCATGTGAGTAACTGTTCAAGTGAGATATTGCATGATGTCAGACAGCAGTTATTGGCATACCATGACTTACCCAATCGCTGATGAGGATTGTGTATTGGCATGAAGTGTCACATGTTCCTTCTTGTTCAGAAATGTCATTCCACATTCCTTTGTCCAGTAGTTGTTTGCCACAAGTGAGACATAATTTGTTGTCCCACTTGCCTTGTCTTTTTAAGTAGCCATAGTGTTTGCAGTGGCAAGGCTTGCAATAATAGTGGGTTCACATCCAGTAATTTTCATTTAGCGTGACCCAAGCTCCCATAGAAGAAAGTTTTTTTCCACAGTCCTTGCAATTAAGAGGTATATATAATGGCTTCTTGATCAGTTCCTGTGAATATTCTCTTTTCCAGTTACTAGTTATTTTCTCTGTGGTAGTGGTTCTTTTGGTTATATTTTCTTCTTTCTTTTTTCTCTTTCTTTTATTGGTTTCTTCCCATTTCCAGGTTGGTAGTTCATTTGAGTCATTGTTGGTTTCCCAGTCTTGGTTGGCGTTCCAAATAAGTCTTTTCTTTTGTTTTCTTTTTTTGTTATCGTTCCAAAAGAGTATTGGTGATAACTCATTGTGGTCTTCTTCAGTCCATAATACTTGATAGGCTTTTCAGGTAGGTTTCTTTTCTTCTTTCTCAAACTCAATAAGTGGTGTTGTTAATTTGGTGGTCTTGAAATGACTACACATGACTGGTACACATGTGTGTCAGCCATTCTGGTTGATTTGAAGCTTCTGCATATTTCAATCAAGCAATGCGTTGGTTTTGAATAGCCAATCATTACCAACAAGTGCTTAGTATTGGATGGTTTTTATGACCAGTACTTTAATTAGGACAATGATACTATTGACTTCAATAAAAAAGTCATTAATCTCACCAATGGGAGTTTTGATTGTTCCATCAGCGGTTATGATTCTGGTGCTGGCAGTGTGGTCAACTTGGCAACCTAATTGGTCCATGAGTTGTTTTGTGATATTGCTGCCAGCTAATTCATTGTCTAGGATCAGTTTGATGGAATGGCCATCAACTTTGGCATCAGTGTATATGGCAGTAATAGGTTTTTTTTTCAGAGCAGCTCTATTAAATAATGGCATGGTCGACAGTTCTTTGAGTTCAAATAAAAAGATAGTGTTCAGTGATTCATTCTTAGTAATGATAGCTGGGGGAATATTGCTAGTAAGTGTTGTTTGTTGGTTGGTTTCTGAATTATTGAATTGGGCATCTTTTGGGGTAACCAAAAGACTTAAATAATTCTGGAAATTCGGGTTTTGGGCATACCCAATGCCCAAATTCTATTGTCGAGATCCTACTGGTTGTGTGGAAAAACTGGGGATCAATTGGTGAACTACCATTAATAATCTCTAGCTTTATTGGATCAATCTCGGCCTTTGGGTTCTGTTTTGAGGTAAGTTCTATGGTGGTGTTTGAATTTGTTGGGGCTAATAGATTACCTGAAGCTGTGGCTAATAAATAGGTAATAACTGTGGCTGATAAATTGCTGGTGTCATCAGTTAATGAATTGGTGGTTGATATACTGGTGGTTGATAAAGTGGCTGCTGTGTTATAGATAAGTAATTCTAATGATATGGCTCTGAGTTTGGTGGGTTATTCAGGATTTGAAATTGGCAATTGGGGTTTTAATATTGATTTCCTGATCATTGATTATTTAAGTAATAGTGGCAGTCAATTTGTAGGTGTCCTTGTTTACCACAATAGTGGCAACCACATGTTTTCTGTTACCACTGTTGATTGGTTGACGATGATAGATGCAATTAATTTTGGAAATGATTTGCGTTTTCTTGATTATTGTGTCATTGTGGAGGTTGATAGATTGCATAATTGTCAGTTAAATATCCCTCTAATTTCTGATTTATTGAGTCACTAAATTGCTTCAATTTGGAATCCAAGTCAGATAATCCATTCATTATTAGATTTACTGCTTGGGCATGGTTGGCTTTTAATTCAGTGGCTTCAAAATTTCTGGTGGTTGTGATGGCTGCTTGCAGATCAATGGGATGCATTGGACATATATGTTGCAGAATGCTACTGCATAATCCATGAATAAACTAATTTAAGATCTGGGCCACTGTGAAATAATTGGCGTCAATAGCTTGGATCTAGCATAAATTCTTGTAAAAGTGTCTTAAGTAAGTAGTGACTGCTTTGGTTTCTCCTTGCTTGATGGTGATGAAAGTGTTTGCCAATCAGTTGATACTATTATTATTACTAAAATATTGTAGAAATACAAGCTTAAATGCATTGAAATTCTGGGGTTTGTTGGCTAGGCTTTAATACCATAAGTCAGTAGTATTCTGGAAAAAATAAAGGATGGCTTAGAGGGCTTTCACGTCATTCTATCTATTGGCCATGATGGCCTTTTCAACGTCATTGAGCCAATATTTGGGTGTCATCTTTTTTGCCAGTGAACTTTTCTAGTTTCACTATTAGAGCATAGACCATTGGATCTAAGTTCAGTTGTTGTTGTTGTAGTGGTTGCAGTTGTTGTTGTGGCTGTTGAAGCGGCTGTTGGAGTTGTTGAAGCAGTAGTTGAATAGATTGCTGAAGAGGTGGCTGTGAGATTGGTTCAAATATCAGTTCAATTGGTGACTGGTCAATGACAATTACTGGAGGTAAGTTTCCCTAATTAATTAACTTGGAGTTTAGATTATTCGGAGTTTGCTGGATTTTAATGTTTGGAGTTTCAATTTCCAGATTTTCTAAAATCGGGTTCTGGTAAGTAAATTTTTGATCTTCAGCTTCTTTTTCTTCCTCTTTTTCTGATTCCATTATCTCCCAGAGACTCGTGTTTCTGAAATCTGGTTGAGGTGACAGTGATCAAAATCCTAATGGCATTGGGGATTGTGATTTAAATCCCTCAAAGTAGTCGCCATAAGTTCTTAGTAACTCTGCTTTCTTTTGTTTACTTTAAAATGGGAGTTAGCCAAATGTTGATGTCATGTGTGATGTGGACACACCTGTTAATAAGATGTTAATGGTGCTTTCTGGTATATAATAGTATGATGGATTGGTTGGTAATTCAATTCTGGTTTTCTTCCAAGTAGGTGGTTGTATTTGTTTTGGTGTTACTGCTAGTGTTTGCAACTTTTCTTTGCCTTTGTCTGCATAGGTGATGGGGAATTGTTGTTGTGTGTATCTTTCAATAGTTTGATTGATTTCCTTAATGATTGGTGCAAAACTATAGTTTCTTGATAAGCTGGTATGTTGAAATAATTCTGTATAGAAATTTTCTCTTGCGAATTCAATGTTAACTGTTCCTCTTAAACAGTCTGTGATTTTATTATTGACATAGAAATTAAAGACAGATTCTGCTGGGAAGTGGTTATTGTTTAGTCCTAATTGTTGGCTGTACTGTTGAAACAAGGATTTAGCAAATCCTAAATAGTTTGTTCCTATGTTTTTTGATTCTGCTACTTTTGGATGATTGTTGTTGGTGCTGATTCTTTGTAGAATTATACCTCACAGAAAGCACCAAATATTACAGATGATTATCTGAAATCTCAAATCAAATAACAAATCCGTAACTTGGTGCTTAATATCTTGATAATGCTGGTAATACTAGTACATAAAGTGTATCTGAAGGTTTTAGAGTTGAGTTTTTTGTATAATAAACAGAGATTCAACAGTGATATAGTTGGTTGGTAAGTTGTTTTCCTAATTTCTGTCTTCAGCATGGTGGCTGGTTTATTCTGGCAGTCATGTTCTTCTGATAAGCTATCCATTAATATATATCTGATTCTACCCTTATTTCTGGGTCTTTTACTAGGCTATCCGTGACATCAACAATTCAGTGCTTTCATTCTTAATCAATTAGTATGTAACAATAAAATAAAAAAAATAAAAAAATAAAAAGAAATAAAGAAATGAGCCAAAACAATGCACAAGTTAGTATTCCGTTAATAGCTATAATCAAAAGCTATTGTTCCAGAATGGTTAATTATCAATGACTATCAACATGAAGTATTGATAATAGAGAGTGGATTTGAGATAGAGAACAATTATTTATTGATATTTGTAGATTAGAAAATGGCTTAAATAAAATCTAAACTGAGAGGTCTGTCTTTACTACTTTTAATACTACCACTATATATATATAATTTGGGTTCTATGAGATTGTTCCCATTCTTGAGCAATGTGCTATAATTTCTCAAGTAATGCTCACATTGCTGAACAATGTGCTGTGATTTCTGATATTGTTCTACATTGTTGAATAATATGCTTATGTGTTAACTACTACTCTCTTATTGATCTACTATTTTTCTATATCTGTTTTCTTTTTTATGAGTAACAGTATGGTTTAGTTCCTCATAATGATTCTGTTTTTTCTATAATCTGGGATCTGTTATTTTTGCTTTTGGCTGGAATAATTAGGTTGCTTGGTGTCTGTTTTGGTTTTTGTAAACTCTGCTGTTTCTTTTCTGGTATTGATAAGATTGTGTCTATTATGATAGATTTGTAGTGTTGTTCTGATTGGTCTAAGTGGCTAGTTATATGTGGTGTTACCGGAGGTTTTTGGTCTCTTTTCTTAAATGTTGTTGATGCTTGTTTGCTGTGAATTCACGTTTTCTGGATGTGGTTGAACCTCCAGTAACTGAATTTATCTTCAAATTATCTCCTATAATTTGAACCGCTGGGCTTATAAGTGGAATGGCCAATTCCGTGCCAGTTACTTTATGTAGTTACGTTGTAGTAAACGTCAACTCTTTCCCAGGAATTGCTCGTCTGGA
>JAAOMT010000665.1:286739-309138 GCA_016748015.1 Geosiphon pyriformis | reverse complement strand
TTGGTAGCTAATAAATTTCAAAATGTTAGTTGTGTTGAGAGAATTTCAAGTGTAATAATCAAAGGATTTGGTTTTCGAATATTTAATTTTTATTTGAGATATGTAAAAAGTGATTTGTTCTAATTAAGATACCTAAAGTAAGATACTATGGTAAGATATGAGAAGATACATTTTCTTGAAGAGAGAAGCTCTTCTTTTATACAACTTGTTGTAGTACTAGTCTTTGAACTTGCACTTTTTCTTTTTTCTAGAATTTCGGTGAACTAAAGATACATTTCGGCGAACTACAAGTTATTTCGCTGAACTATGAATTATTTCGGCCAATTTTCATTAATTTCGGCGAATTTTGGCTATGTTATATGGTTCAGGGTATTGTGTAAATTGATCATCTCAATTTCTATGGTCCAAATCGGGTTATTGATTAAATGATGATAATTGCTAATTTGATTAAATAATAAGTGAAATTCGAAACGATAATAATATATGCTAATTAATGATAGGAATTATAAAGGAAATTTCATGCTAATTAATAGCTAAAATTCTACTGGTAACAGTGGAAAATGCATAATTTGTGCCTAGTTTAGATCATTTAGTTTAATGTATTGTGCTAAGTAACATTTAGGTCTTACTTATTAAATATTAAAAAAAAAAAATTTATTTTAAAAAATAATATTTAAACAAAAACAAAAACCAAAAAAATATTTTAAATTATTAATCTATTTTTTTATTTAACTAAATATTGTAATTTGTATTATTAATAAACTTGCTTCTTATAATTAACAAAATTGCCAAATTTATATAAAATTATTATAATAATATTAATTTTACTAAGTTTTTTGGCAATTTTTTAACAAAAAAGTTGATAAAAATAACTTTAATAAATAAAAAAACAGTTTATATTTTTATAATACACATAAAATTAAAAATTAAAAATATTAAAAAGCAAAATACTTTGATAATATTATAAAAATTATAGTATTTTAAATTTAAAAATGGTTTTTTTATAATAATATACTGTTTTTTATCATATTTGAAATTTAATATTGGTTTTAAAAAATATTAAAATAAACTAATAAATAAATACTTAATAATATGTTTAACTATTTTTTATTAATTTAATAATTATTATATAAATTTTTTTTAATAATTTTGAATTTTTTAATAAATATATATTTATTGCTTATTTATTTTGTTTTTATTTGTTAAAATATGTTTAAAATTTTATTTATTTATAATAATTAGATATTTTGCTTTGTAATTAAAAATAAATTTTTTATATTTATTTGTATTTATGTTGTAAAATTATAAAAAAACAAAAATATATGTAATATATATATTTATTATAGAATTTTTTTTTATTAATACTGTTATCAAAGGTTTTTAGTCTCTTTTCTTGAATGTTGTTAATGTCTATTTGTTGTGAATTCATGTTTTCTAAAAGCAAGTAAACCTCCAATAACTGAATTTATCTTCAAATTATTTTCTATAATTTGAATTGCTAAGCTTATAAATAGAATAACCAATTTCATGCTAGTTATTTTGTGTAATTACATTGTAGTAAATATTAACTCTTTCCCAGAAATTGCTTGTTTGGAAGCTTACTAAAATATGTAGTTATTTTGCTATAAAAGTCAACTCTTCTGCAAAAATTTTGTCTATAGACTATCCTAATAATTATAATAAAAAAATATAAAAAAATATAAAAAAATATAAAAAATATAAAAAAAATATAATTTTGTCAAAGGAAACGTTTTATATCCAGATCTGAAGTTATTAACAGATTACTAAAATTGGTAGCTAATCAATTCTAAAATATTAGTTGGGTTTTATAAATTTTAAGTATAATAATCAAAAATTGAGTTTTTAAATATTTATTTTTATTGATTTGTAAAGATATATAAAGAGATAGTTACTTCTAATTAAGATGTTTAAAAGAAGATAATATACATTTTTTTAAAGAGAGAAGCTTTTTTTTATACAATTTGTTATAATACTAGTCTATGAACTTAAATTTTCTTCTTTGCTATAATTTTGACAAACTAAAAATACATTTTGGCAAATTTTTGAATGTTAAATAGTTGAAAATATTATGTAATTTGATCATCTTAATTTTTATAATACAAATTAAATTATTAATTAAATGATAATATTTAATAATTTGATTAATTAATAAGTAATAATTAAAATGATAATAATATATATTAATTAATACTAAGAATTAAAAGAGTAATTTCATGCTAATGAATAACTAAAATTCTACTAATAACAATATTTTATGAGTAAAGTCCAAATATTACTTAGTATAATACATCAAACTAAATGATCTAAACTAGATGCAAATTATGCAATTTTCACATATAACTAATCACTCAGGCCAATTAAAACAACACTATAAATCTATTATAACAAATACAGAATTATTAATACCAGAAAAAAAACTGCAGAGTTTACAAAAACCAAAACTAATACTATATACTTCTATAATACAAATAATCTAATAATACTATTAGAAAGCAAAAATAAAAATCTATAAATAGTAAAAAGCATTGAATTATTATATACAATGAAACTTTTTCTTTCTAAAATTATTTTAAACTTAGCTTTTACCAATCACACTTCTGTCCAATAAATTATCCTCATATTTCTTATCCTATTAATAATTATTTTGCCTGCAATTTTAGTGTATTTGAATATTGACAAAGCCTTTAAGTACCAGTTTTTAAAAACAAAATCCTTATACAAAGCTATATATAGAATATATTATATTATAAAACAATTATATATATTAAATTAAATTATTAGATTATTTTTTTGTAATTAATATTTAAAACTTATATATTTTTATTATTATATATATTTAAATAATAATATAATTATATTATTGTTTAATTATATATTAAATATAATTTAATATGTAAAAATTAAACTTATATTAAAAAAATATTAAAACAATAAAATTATTAAAAAAAAAAATCAAATAATTAATATATTATTTAAATTGGTATATAAAAAAAAACAATATTATTTAATTAAATTAGAAATATTAATTTATTTAAATAAATTAATAATAAAACAATATTTACAAATATGTTTTTTTTAAAACATATAAATTAATAAAATTTTTAAAAAAAAGAAAAATAATAATTAAAAATATTAGAATATTATAAGAAAAACAAAAAAAAACATAATAACAAATTACTAAATAAACTAATTAAATACAAGATTAAAAATAAAATATTGTTATATTATATTAAAACAAAAAAAACAATAAAATAAAATATTTAAGCCAAATAATATTAATACAAATATTATAGTTAAATATAAAAATATTATTAATTAAACATAAAACTTTATAAGATTTAAAATTAATTATTATTATTATTAAATACAATTTATATTAAATTAATTACCAAAATAAAAATAAGTATATAAAAATTATTAACAAAATAAAAATTACTAATAATATTTACATAATTACTTAATTGTTATTTAAAATGCTGCAAAATAAAAAGTTAAATATAAAAATAATTATAAATAATTTAAAAAATCAAATATAAAAATATTTAAATATTTTTAAAAAAAAATAAAAATTTTATAAAACCAATTACAACCATATTATATTAAAAAATACCAATATAATAAAATAAATATATTAATAAAATAACTAAAAAAATAATAAAAACATTAAATAATTTTATTATAAAATAAAAATTTAATAAATTTACAATAATAATTTAAAATAATTAAAAAAAACAGTTTTTAAAAATATACTATATTTAAATAATTTAAAACTAATATTTAATAATATATTATAAAACTATTTTATAAATATATATTTTTTTTTAAAATTACAATAAAATACTATAATTTTTTTTTTATTAGCTTTTAATGAGTGAAGCCCAATTACTATCTAGTACAAAAAACCAAATTAAGTGGCTTACACTAAACACAACTTACGCTATTACTGGAGATTTTTGGTCTTTTTTCTTGAATATTGTAAATGTCTGTTGGTTGCAAATTTACGTTTTCTAAAAGTAGTTGAACCTTTAGTAACTGAATTTATCTTCAAATTATTTCCTATAATTTGAACTGTTGGGCTTATAAGTGGAATGGCCAATTCCTTGCCAGTTACTTTATGTAGTTATGTTGTAATAAATGTCAACTCTTTCCTAGGAATTGCTCGTCTGGAAGCTCACTAAAAATGTATAGTTACTTTGCTGTAAAAGTCAACTCTTCTATAGGAATTTCGTCTGTAGGCTACCCTAATAATTGTAATAAGAAAAGAAAAAAAAAATAAAAGAAATGTAAAAGAAATAGGATTTTATCAAGAAAAACATTTTCTATCCAGGCCTGGAGTCACTAACAGCTTATTGAAATTGGTAGCTAATTAATTTCAAAACGTTAGTTGTGTTTGAGGGAATTTCAAATGTAATAATTTTAAGAATTTGGTTTTCAAATATTTAATTTTTATTTGATTTTGTAAAAAGTAATTTGTTTCAATTAAGATATCTAAAGTAAGATACTATGATAAGGTACTATGAGAAGATACATTTCCTTGAAGAGAGAAGCTCTTCTTTTGAAAATTTGATTAAATAATAAGTGATAATCGAATTAATAATAATGTATGCTAATTAATAATAGGAATTAAAAGAGTAATTTCATGCTAATTAATAGCTAAAATTCTACTGGTAACATAATTTTTTCCTTAAAACTGAGCTCTATCAAAGTACAAGTATTATCTGTGATGTTAAGATAGTGGTCCAAGATAATTGAAGTAATTTGGTCTGAAAATTGTTGAAATTTCAGTTCTGTGAGTTTTCCAATATACTGAACTTTTATTGGTTGGAGTATTGGATTTTGTAAGACATTTTCACAAGTGGTAAATAAATCATAGAGTCTAAAAGCTGCTCTAAGTTTGTAATAAGTATTTGTTGATCCAGCTGCTGTCTTAAATTCATTGTGAATTTGTTTTTGTATAGCCTCAGGAGTGATGTTGGTTGCTTTAAGTTCTAGTTTTCATTCATAAAGTGTTTTTCCAATATGAAAATATCTATATATAAAGGTATGTTCATTGTTCTGTTCATTAAGACATAGTAGAAGTTTCTGTTAAATTATGGCATTTGGTGAAATGTCAATAGAGACAATTAAAAAGTTTTCTTTTAGTGCTTGCTTCAAAAGTTCTGGTAATCTTTTTTCAGAATGATCTCTTGTTTTTCTTCTATAAAAGTGGTAGTTCTGAGAATTATTTACTATTGGGGCTGTGGTTTCTTTTTGAATGTAATTAATTTGACTTTCATTAATTGTTATAGATAAGTCAGGAAGTGTTTTTAAGGTTAATATTAATTTTTGGGATATTTGTTGAATATTTCAGGGAATAATCATGATAAAATTGACTAATTAATAAAAAAAGAAAATAAAGAAAATTATTTTTGGATATGGGGTTTTATTTGTTTTTGGGTTTGTGTGTTTTTGTAATTTATTTATTATTTTTGTCTTTGTGTGTTATTAAAAGGATTATTGTAAAATTATATTGAATTTAAGTATTCAAGTTTGGCTGTTGTTTTATTATAATTATTGGTTCTAAATTTCGGGGAATATCTTCAGGTTTAACTAAAGGAGAATGTGTACCAATTTGTGGAATTAATGATTCAGGATTGTTTCTGAAGTGATAGTGTTTCAATCTATCTCCATATGCAACTTTTGCTAGTATTTTGTCATCAAGTCTTAACTTGTATGATCCATTGTCTAGAATTTCATGGATATAAAATGGTCTATCCCATTTGTTTTCAAATTTTCCACTCTATTGTTTTTCAGTCTTAGTTCTATGTAAGAAAACCTTATTTTCAACTTTAAATTCGTTGGTTATGGGTGGTAATTTGTTGTTATGTCTTTTTTTTTGTTGAGCTTGCGAATGTTCAATATGAGTTGCTACTATTCTTTTTTTTCCTTCCAGTATACTAAAAAGAGTCTAGGCCCTTCTTTGGAGTGTTTTTTGAAAGTTTTCTTCATTAATTGGTTGCACAGGGTATGTTTCCACTGTAAAATTAATTGGTAATGTTGCTGTCCTTCCATAAGTAAGATTAAATGGTGTGTGTTTTATAGTATCTTGTTTTAGTGTTCTGTATGCTAGTAATACTGATGAAATAAAAATATCCCATTCCTGCTCAAAATTTGTTGAGACTTTGGCTAAAAATTCACACAATATTCTGTTGAAACATTCTACAAGTCCATCTGTTTGGGAGTGATAAGGTGATAATAGAAGTCTTTTGACATTGAATTGTTCGCAAATTTTTTGTATCAAGTTGTTCACAAAATGTGTTTCTTGATCAGATAAAAGTTCAATTGGCATTCATGTTTACAGATAATGTCTTCATAGATAAAATTTGCTACTGATTTTGCATCTGCTCTTTGGATGGCTTTAGCTTTATGCCATTTGGTGAAATAATCTACTGCAACTGCAATATAACAATTTCCTTGAGTTGTGATAAGTAATGGTCCAACTAAATCAATTCTAACTCTGTCAAAAGGTTGTCCAACTTTGATTGGATTTAAAGGTTCTGTGGAGTGAGTTCCTCCTCTTTTTTGACAACTATCACAAGATTCTACATATTGTCGAATGTCTTTTTGCATTTGAGGTCAAAATTAATATTCAAGAGGTATTGTTCCATCTCTTTCCAAGTGTGTTAAAGAAAAATTTGTGTGCATGTTGTATAAGATTGTTTCTTTTTCATTCTCTTGTACTAATCTGAGTGGTTGGTTTGGATTTTTATGATTCTTGTAATAGATTTTGTTGTGATATATAAAATATTGTTTGAATTGGTATTGTAATCGATGTTTTTCACTTGAAAACCAATTTTCTGACATGGTAAAAGTTTCCAAATAGTTTTTGATGTTGTTGTAGTTTTCTGGATCCATTGTTTTTAATTTTGTTATTTGTTTTGCTGTTAAGTTTGTTGGTGTTTTGTTGGTATTGATATTGGTATTAATATTGTTTTATTCTTAAAAGGCTGTCAACATTGATGTGTAGTTTTCTTAGTTTGTGATGTACTATATATTTGTAGTCTGCTAAAAAATCATTCTATCGAGACTGTTTGGCACTTTGTTTTTTTTTATTTTTATTGAGCCATTTGAGGCCAATATTGTCAGTTATAATGTCAAACTCTTTTTTATTTTTTAGGTATTGTTGAAAGTGTTTGAGAGCCCAAATAACTGCAGCAGTTTCTAGTTCTGTTAAGCCATATTTGAGTTTTGTTGGCTTGAGTGTTCTATTAGCATAGACAATGACTTGTTCCTGGCCATTTTCATCCAATTGTGATAGGATGGCACCAAAAACTATGTGTAAAGCATCAGTGGCTAGTTGAAACCATTTGTTGAAGTCTGAATAAGCAAGAACTGGGGCTGTTGTCAATTTTGTTTTGAGGATTTCAAAAGCTTTTTGTTGTTCTTCTGTCTATTTGTATGGCACATTTTTGTTGGTAAGATAATTGAGTGATTTGGCAATTTCTGAGAATTTTTTTATGAATTTTTGATAGTAGGAGACTAATCCTACAAATCCTTGTAGTTCTGTGGTATTTCTGGGAGTTTGAAAGTTTTTGACAGCACTAATTGTTCCTGGATTTGGTTTAACTTCCTCTTTACTAACTATGTGTTCAAGAAAAATTAAGCTTGTTTTTCCAAAATGACATTTCTCAATGTTCAACTTTAATTCTGCTTTTCGTAATTATTGAAAAACTTCTTGCAGGTAGATAAGATGGACTTTAAAGCTTAGTGAGTATACATTAGTGTTGTCAAGATAGACAACTACTGATTGCCATAAGAGTCCTTCATAGACAACATCCATAAGTTGTTGAAATGTTGCTAATGTATTACAGAGTCCAAAAGACATAATATTGAATTCATAGTTTCTTTCTTGAGTGGTAAATGCTGTTTTGGATCTATTTTTTGGGTCCATTTCGACTTGTCAGTATCTACTTTCCAAGTCTAAAGTTGAGAAGAACTTGGCTTTTCCTAAAGCATCTAACATGTCATTAATTCTTGGGAGAGAGTAGGCATCTCTAATTGTGATACTATTTAATTGTCAATAATCAACACAGAATCTGATTTTTCCGTTTTTTTTTTGACAAGAACTACTGGTAAGGCTTATGGACTTCTTGATGGTTGAATCAATCCATTATTAAGCATTCTTTGGATCTCTTCTCTAATAAATTGGTGGCTAGCAGGTGGAACTTGATAGGCTTGTTGTCATTTTAGTAGAACATCTCCTGTATGGATTTGGTGTTGAACAATATCTGTTTTTCCAAGATTATTGTTGTCTTTTGCAAATATATCTGCAAATTCAGTTATCAATTGTTTCAATTGTCTTTGTTGTTGGGATTCCAAGAGATCCATGTTGATTCAAGAGAGTTTTTCTTCCAAAAGGTGGTAGTTTTTAGTGATAGAAATGATGTTTGGATTTGGAAGTAGTGTATGTCTTATAATTTCGATGAAATTAGAGACAATTTGAGGATTTTCATCTTGAAAAATGTTATTGTGTATGATTCCAATCTCTAGTTTGTTCAATAAGACAATGGGGTAATTATTGGGGTTATAGAATGTAACTTGAAATTTTTTCATTCCTTTGGAAATATAAACGTTTGGGATTGAGATTTCATGCTTCAAACAGATTTGTTTATTGGATTCAAAGATTTGTTGGGTAGTGGTGGGTTTTAAGCAAGTGTAAATTTCGTGATGTTCACCAAAAGGTGAAATAATAATTGGTTGGGGAAGTTGAAGAATCTGGTAAGATTCATTCTGTGTATTGAGAGCTATGTTTACTGGAACTGTAAATCATCCAGTTGAATCAAAATCTTGAGTTCCTCTTTCACTTTTTCCCAATTGTTCTCTGTTTTTAACTGATTATAACTCCGAAATGTTGATTAAGAGTAGATAAATTGCTTGAACAATTTTCTCAGCATGTTCAATTCTGAATGGTTTGTCTGTTTTATTTTGTAACATGATAGTAATGTCTTCAGTATATTCTGCATCTATAACTCCTCCTTTAACATTGATTCCTTTGCTTGCAAATGATAATCTGGATGCAATTTGAACCATTGCTCCAGATGGAATTTCAAGAGCAATTTTGAGATTGATTTTTGTCAAAGACTTTGGTTGAAGAACCAAAGTATCTTTTTCTGAATATCTTAGGTCATATCCAGCATTAATTTTGTGTGCTTTTTCTGGTCTGATTCTTTGGCCATGGTTGTCAAAATATTTAAGTTGTAGAGGTGGTTGCTTTTCAAGAAAATAGATGAGAGTGGTTGGTAATTCTTCTACCAGTTCAGATACTCCAAATTCGATTTTATTTCCATCATTTTTCTTTGGCAGGAGAATGCTAAGAGCATAGCATTCTGGACACCATTTGTCATCACAAGGCATGATGTATTCTTTACACAATTGAATGTTCATTTGCTCTAATCATTGAATTTGAGCTTCTTGAGTCAGATATGTGTGGCTTGCAATTTGGTAGTAGGTTTCTACTTTATTTTTATAATCAAATCCAGCTAATTCCATGGTATACTCAATGTATTTAGCTTCTTTCATTTGGTGGACATCTTCTTGGGTGGCTTCATTGATCAATGTCATTGCTAGGTCAAAAATCATTTTAGCATTATGAGGGTAGTGGTAAAGTTTATTGAAAGCATTGTTGTATATTGCATCAAATAGTGTTCTTCTTCTAACTTTTTCCGAAATTGATAGAGCATATTGACAGATTTGATTACATACTTCTCCTTTCATTGCAACATTAATCCAGTTGTATTCTTCTGGTAATATATCTCCACATGTAAGACAAGATGTATTGTTCTATTTTCCACTTTTTTTTGGAAATCCAAATCGTTTTCTATGGCATGCTTTGCAAAAGTAACAGATACAAGTTTTATATTCCTCTTCTGGAAAAATACATGCTCCCATTGATGAAAGTTTCTTGTTGTAATCTTTGCATTTGAGTGGAATATAGGGTGGTTGTTTCCGTGGTTCTAGTGTAGAATATCTAACTTTCTTCCATCCTCTTGATTCTTTAAAAATCTCCTGTTCTGTTTCTTCAGCCCAATTGAATGTTGATCCAAGAGCCATGTAGGTTTCAGTAAGTGGCATTTTTTTTTTCTCTTCAAATTCAAATACTGGGGCTTTTTCTGATCATTTGTTAAAAATACCACAAGTAGCAGGTACTATGGTGTATTGTTCTTGGTATAAGATTTTTAATTCCTGAGTTTCCCAGTTCAAATTTGCATTGGCCTTAAGAAGCCAATCATTTCCGATCAGAGCTTGGTATTGGGGTGCATTCATGACTAGAACTTTGACTAAAATAGTGATTCCATCAATGGTAAATGGAAAATTGTCAATTTTTCTTACTGGTGTCTTTTTTATACCATCTGCTGTAACAATTACTGTTTGGACTGATCTGTCAACAGTTCTTTGAAGCTGTTGCATTAACTGGTAGGTGATAATACTTCCAGCTAATCCACTGTTTAGAATTAGTTGGATGGGTTTTCTTTTTACTGTAGCTTCAGTGTACATGGCAGTAATAGCTCTTTGTTCATTAGCTGCTGCATTACTAAGCAAGAATGGTGATTCATTTGCTTCAAATTCGAATGAGAATATATTTGAAAGGTTGGCATTTTGGGCAATTTGAGCTAGTGGAATAGTGTTGTTGGAAGAGTTTGATCTGAATGCTGCAACTTTACCTTCAGAAAGTGCAGATTGTTGAAAATCCGATTCCTCTAATATTATAAGATAACTGGATTGAGTGTGATAGTGATTGGGTCTTTGTTGACCAGAATTTTGGAGAACCAACTGGTTATTTGGATTGATTCTGTTGTTGTTATTCTGAAATTAATTTTGGGGTGTAAATTGGTTATGTTGAACCAATCTTCTTGCTGGTACTTAATATTGTTGAGTGGGTGGTGTCTGATATGGCTGAATTGGTGAAGATTGCTGATATTGTTGCTACATTGGTTGTGGAGCTGGTTGATAGTAACTGTTTTGATTTTGTGGTCTTGGTGAATAATAGATTGGTAGTGGAGATTGGTAATAAGATTGTTGTGGTAAAGAGTAACGTTGATTACTCCTGTTTTGTTGGTCTTTTTGTAATTTCCTACAATTTTGTTTCCAGTGTCCTGGAATTTCACAATAATGACAATTTTGAAGTTGGTTGTTGAATGGTAATCCAAAATTGTTTTGGTTGTGTCATTGTAAGGGTTGATATCTTTGTGGTTGTTGTTGCTGTTGTTGTTGGTTTGTGAAGTAGCTTTCAACCTTCTTTGTGAGTTGGTTTATCTTCTCTTCAGCTGCTAAACTGGTTTTTCCAATAGTTAGGTTGACAAGTTTGGTGTGGTTTGCTTCTTCCATAGCCATTTCATAGTTCTTTATATGTCTGATAGTAATTGCTAAGTCTGCTGGTGCATGTGAACGGACTTTCTTAATCAATTTGTTTTTTAATCCTGCTATAAACTGATCCAGAATCTGAGTATTAGAATAGTAGTCATTGGTTTCCAATTGTCAAATTCATCGAAAAAGTTTGTTGAATCTCCCAAGATAAGCCATGACAGTTTTAGATGTTTCTTGTTTGATATTGCGAAAGTGATTGCAGAGAGTGATAGAGATATTGTTGTTAGTGAATTGTTGTAAAAAAGCATCTTTGAATGCTTGCCAGTTCTCAAATGGTTCTTCTAAATTTTCAAACCATTTTCCTGCTATTTTTTGGAGAAAGTAAAAAATTGCTTTGAGCATTCTTGCTGCAATCCAACCATTTGCATCTCCTGCTTTTTGAACTTTGTCAAGCCATTCTTGAAGACTGGTATCATTGTTTTCACCAGTGAATTCTGGAATTTTTGCAATGTAAGCAGTTGTCATTTCTTTTTTGTTTCCTGTGATTTCTTCTGGTTCTGATTTAGTTTCTTCACTTTTCAAGCTTTCTGAATGATTACTATCATTTTCCTGTAAGTAATCAATAATATTAGCACTTGTTGATATTGGTTCTTGTTGTTGAGTAGGATTTCTAGGTGACTGAAAATCTTTTGGTCTGGAGAAATGGTTAAGTGGTGAACTTGGTGTTTATGGTTGAACAAGTAAAATTGGAAATAGTGTAATAGAAAGTAGTAATTTGACACTAGTTTCTTGTTCAGGTGTTTGCAAGTGTTTGGCAGTTGTTTTTGGTAGTATTAGAGTGTTTGGAGTGGTTCTTGAGTATTGTTTCATTTTTTGTTTGCCTTTGTTGCTTGTCTCTGTTTCTAATTTAAAGTTATAAGAGTATTTGGGCTGTACTGGGTATTTTTCTTCACAATACTCAATAATATTAAAATTAAGTTCTTGGAAGTAGGTAGCAAGTGTTTCACTGTTCAGGTTTTCTGTTTCCAATTGTAAATAGTGCACTAAATTATTGTAGAGGTTGCTTCTAACTTCTGAAATGTTGTAGTTTCCAAAAAGATAATTGTTAATACAATTTTCAATGTATTGGTATACTGATTTCTTGACAACTTCAATTCCGTCTGAGATGTTGAATCTTTGCTTGCAGTGGGTGTAAATTGACTGATAATACTCTAGAGTTGTTGTGTCTGGTGTGGTCACCACTTTGAATTTGTTGTTGTTGTGTTATTTCCATAAGAAAGCACCAAATGTTACTGGAGGTTTTTGGTCTCTTTTCTTGAATGTTGTAAATGTCTGTTGGTTGCAAATTCACGTTTTCTAGAAGTAGTTGAACCTCCAGTAATTGAATTTATCTTTAAATTATCTCCTATAATTTGAACTGCTGGGCTTATAAGTGGAATGGTCAATTTCTTGCCAGTTACTTTATGTAGTTACATTATAGTAAACGTCAACTCTTTCTCAGAAATTGCTCATCTAGAAGCTCACTAAAAATGTATAGTTACTTTGCTGTGAAAGTCAACTTTTCTACAGAAATCTTGTCTGTAGGCTACCCTAATGATTGTAATAAGAAAAGAAAAAAAAAATAAAAGAAATGTAAAAGAAATAGGATTTTATCAAAGGAAACGTTTTCTATCCAGGCCTGGAGTTACTAACAGCTTATTGAAATTGGTAGCTAATCAATTTCAAAACGTTAGTTGTGTTTGAGGGAATTTCAAGTGTAATAATTTTAAGAATTTGGTTTTCAAATATTTAATTTTTATTTGATTTTGTAAAAAGTAATTTGTTTCAATTAAGATATCTAAAGTAAGATACTATGGTAAGGTACTATGAGAAGATACATTTCCTTGAAAAGAGAAGCTCTTCTTTTATACAACTTGTTGTAGTACTAGTTTTTGAACTTGCACTTTTCTTTTTGCTACAATTTGGGTAAACTAAAGATACATTTCGGCAAATTTACAAGTTATTTCACTGAATTATTGATTATTTTGGCAAATTTTCATTAATTTCGGCAAATTTTGACTATGTTAAAAGGTTTAGGGTATTGTGTAATTTGATCATCTTAATTTCTAGAATACAAATCGGATTATTAATTAAGTAATAATATTTGATAATTTGATTAAATAATAAGTGATAATCGAATTAATAATAATGTATGCTAATTAATAATAGGAATTATAAGAGTAATTTCATGCTAATTAATAGCTAAAATTCTACTGATAACAACACACTTCCTACATGTGGCTAGCCACTTAGGCCAGACAAGACAATACTACACACCTAAAACAACACAGGAGTTACAATTTAAACCTGTAAAAAAAAACAGAACTGTTGATGGCCAAAACTAATAACAAAAGACTTAATAATACCAAGCATCCTAATCATTCCTTCTGACAGAACAGATCCAATGCAATGTGACAAACTTAAGACCAAACTATTATTGCCAACCAACTCTGCTCTCTCCATATCTGCCTTATGTTTACATTTTACCAGCCAAATTTTAGAGTGATATAACTCAGCCAACTGCCTAACAAATTCAACCACTATGCAAAGAGCTTTCTTCTTCCCATTAAAAACATCAACAGCTTCTTCACACCAGTTTTTAAACACAAATCCCTTGCATAAAACCAAATACAAGCCAATATCTGAAGAGCACCAACTAAGAGTCTGCAACACAGCAGAAAAAAACAGGCTATTGACACTCAACAAAGAAGTCCAAAATGCAAAAGCCTCAGCCAAAACCTCCCTCCAAATCTTAGCATCTGATGCACAAGTAAAAACATGATCAGGCAGTTCAACTTTACCACACAACAAACACAACATGCCAGAATATCTTCTATTATACAACCTCTTCCTAACTGCTATAGACAGCTGTTGGTGCACAGCTTTTATCAAATATGTACACAAACTAGAAGATTCCCAACTAGTAAAGCCGGCAAGCATATAAAAGTTAGAATGCCAAACCTTAGCCATAGCACTCCAGTTCACACACCCAACTATATCACTTAGAACAACAATCTGGCCAGGACCAGCCTCTCAACAAGCACAGTAAATAGACTGAAACACATCCTTAACAAAATGATGGGCATTGCCAGACATGGCCATAGCTTTAGCCACCAGAAAACATTCACACACTCTCATAGGCAAAGAGAACTTAGAACATGTAGCATGACCAGTAGCAGCATCAGCCATTACATTACTAGTGATCCCAGAATGGTCTTTGCCTTTTACCTATCTCACAGCAAGATCTTTATTTCTAATCAAATTAAAAATGTGATGTCTTTCTATCCAGCACAGAACATGAAAGTCAGACACAGCTAAGAACATTTTGGATACACACACATCAATAGCAGCCTGGCTGTCAAGATACAACACCACAGTGCAAGAGAATGAGATGCACTCTAATGCCAGAGTAACTACCTGCAACTCAGATAAAGTAGAAAACAATAGATCCTGAACCTTAATACCAACACTCAGATCCACAGAGAGAAAATATGCAGCAGTGCCACCAACAACACCAGCAGTTCTAATATCTCTTAATGAACTGTCTGTATAGACATCAAATGAACTGGACCAAATTTCATGCAAACCACTTTGAATATCAGAGAACTCCACAGAATTCAAAACATCTAGCTTAGGTAGAAGACTGCTCCCAGTACAGGTAGCTAATGAAGAGTCCACATCCATCAAAAACTTTAAAACAGTCACAAACCAGAAAGGAACAGGGCCTTTTGCATCTAATTTTTTCTAATAATGAAAAGTCTTCCAATCCATTAAGTGATTTTTTCTATTAAACAGCCTGTTACCAAAAGTGACATCAAAACATTTCAACAAACAAACCAAGCTAAAGTAAAGAGCATTTTCTAACACAAAAGATATAGGAAACACACTAGGACTACAAAAAGCACTTGGCAAATTGTTAGCTAAAGACAGTTCACTATCGAAAAAAATCTTAACCACACCAGCCAGAAAATTGTTTATAGGGCTAACATGTAACTTAACAGGGAACTGCAAGGAATTCAGTGAAGCCCAACCCAGAACTTGCAAATCCAAAAATCTATGATTGAATAGATGCCCAAAAATGCCAGGAGCATTGGAAAATGAAATCACAGCAGCTGATTTACACTCTGACTGCAATTGCTCAAAAGACTTCAAGCCATATAACAAGAGGTGATGCAATGCTTTGACTGGAAAATTACATGGCAAATGTGCCTTAGACCTAAAACTTTTCTGAACCATAGCATCCCACTTGTGGCAAACCCTCAATGAAACAAAACTAAACTGGGTTCTGTAACTAACAATAGGCTGCAGAACAGCTGCAACCAAATAAGAGAACTGCTTGTCAGTAATAAACTTCCTGAACACCACATTAACAAAAAAGTGCACATCTGAATAAGCTTTGGCCACACTCGGCTTAGACAACTCTTTGGTAGACAGAAAAATACCCAAGTACTTATAAGCTTCACCTTTTTTAGCTATTGAAATTGGCTAACCACTTATGCTCAAAGACACCACTCTAATACCTTGATTAATAGGAATGACCACAGTTTTTTTATTGTTAATAAAAATGTCATTGATTGCAAAAAATTTACTAGCAATATTCAAAGCATATTGCATTAACATTTAACAGTTACTAATCCAAATTATATCATTCACAAATGCACCTGCAGTAAAAAAGAAGAACATTCTACCACTAGTCTCAATTCTATCAGTTTTAGCTACAAACTTAATGTCAATTTGATAACCACACAAATGCTTATGTCTTTTAACTTTGCATAGAAGGAGGTCATAAAAGATTCTTCAAAGAAGAGGTAAAAAGACCTCACCTTGATCCAAGCCATTACAAACCCTGTATCCACCAGTAAAACTGAAGTCTGTTATAACCCTATTTATCCTATCACCATATATACCACCAAAAAATCTGATGAACTTATCACATATTTTGATCTGATGTAAGCTAGCCTCCAAGTGATGTCAGTCCACAGAATTATAAGCCTTGTACATGTCCTGAAGAACCAACCAAAGTTCCCGACCTTTTTCTAGAGCATCTTTAACAATTAAACCAACTGCGAATACTGGAGATTGGATAGACATACTCTTTAAAATGGAAAAGTTATCACCCCAAAGAACACCAAACTTACTGTATACAGAAGAGATACTATTAAAAAGAATCTTGGAAAGAATCTTTCTAGCAGTCTCAATCAAAGCTATAGGCCACATATTCATAAGAACTTCATCTCAATCATATGATTTAGAGATTATTGAGACCCAAGTCCTCTTCCACAAAACAGGAACACCATTGACCAACAAATATGCATTCAATAATCTCAAGAAATATTCCAACACTCTATTGCTGCCATGCTTCTATAGTTTATTAGGGATGCCAGACAAGCCAGCTGCTTTACCATCAGGCAGGCCATTGACAACTAAGAGCAACTCATTCAAACTGATGACACCTATTACATTAGAAAAAACACAATTCTGTACATAATCCAATAGAGCATACTGATAAGCCCAGAGGTCAGGCACTATCAAAAGCACCACCTGTTTCCTAATCCAACCCTCCATAATTTTATCAACATTGAGCTTTACTTTCTCAGGTTCCAAAATTAATTCATTATCCACAATTAGGTGATCCAGAACTACTTTGTAAGAAGGCCAATCTAAAACACTTCTAATCATGCTGCTTTTGTCAAAACAGAAATTTTCTATGCACTTTGATATTGCCAGTTTTATAGAAGCCTTCTCAGCCACTTTTGACTCATATATCTTAGATCTTCTGTATTTTTTACAAACCAATGACAAATGTCTAAGAACTACTTCAATTTTTTCACTCAAGCCAACCAAGTTAGCAAAGACACAAGCCTTGGTGTTATTCAAAGTTGACTATGTTTTCATAAGGTGATCAACTCCAGACAAATTACCTAAGACAAACTTTTTAACAATCTTGGCAACCAACAATTCTAAACTAAAGAACTTAGAAGAAAATTTATTCCTAAAACAATGAAACTCACTAAACCACTGTTTTAAAAATGTCTTGTTAGCTGATTCTACCACCACCCTCTCTAAAATTGTCCACATAGCATTCACATCACCATGAATTTCAGCACCAAGAAATTCATTAGCAACTATTAAAAGCTTGGCAGAAAGGCAATCCTTAAAACCAGTTCATTTGAGGCCATTAGCATCTTTAATTTTGAACTTCCAATGATTCTTGTTAGCCTGTTTGTGCAAACTATTTAACCAAACATCTAGAAGTCCACTCAAGCCAATCAAAACCGAAACAGCACTATAATCAGTGTCAAAAAAACCAGACACAGAGCAGACCTGATAACCAGCAATGGTAGAAGAAAGATTTCTACTGACAAAAATAAAATCAATTGTTTTTTCAACTCTCCATGAATTGCTTCATGTAAAAGTTTTTTTCATATAATGATTAGCAAATAAATTGACCAAACTTAGACCCAAACAAAACTTGAAAGTTGCACTCCTTTCAGACTCATTCTCATTAAAATCTCCACCCAGAACCACAAAAGTGCTAGAATTAACAGCTTCTGCAATCAAAAAGTTCACCTTCAAAGCTTGACCAAATCTGGTCTCAGAAAAAGCACCAATGTACAAATCCAGAATTGTGACTGAAAGCTTGCCTTTAAACAAAAGCCAAACTGAAATAATCCTGCCAGAAATCTTCTTTACCTTAGACACATGGGAAGCCAATGAATTGTTTATAATTATAGCAACTCCAGTACCAAGAAAATCTTTATCCAAGCCAGATGTAAAGACACACACACTCTCAAACTTATTAGCAATCCAAGGCTTGATACTGGATCTCAATTTAGTTTCTGTAACAAAAGACACCATATTGCCAGAATTCACATACCAATACATAACATTCATTTGCTTTGCAGGAACATTGATGCCATGAATATTGCATATAGTAAACTTCCAAACCAAACCACTCATTGGAAGAAAAAAGAAACCAAGAACCCCAAGCCAATGCACAACTGATCTAATTTCACTAAAACAGAACCAATTGAGGCTTTAAGAGCCACCAACTTGGACTCCAGACAGTCTATCTTGGTAGTTAAGATTTTTGAGCTACTGAAACCCAGAGCCAAAACATTAGAGGGAGTTGCAGGCACCACTACTAAACCATCCAAAACCATATTTGAATCTGAATCCACATTGACAACTATTGGGGCAACTGAATGGCCAGAAGAGGGAGAGAGGACCAAAGGCACCAATTCTATGCTGCTGAGTTTGCACACAATGCCAGAAACTTGGTCAGTTAGCAGCTTCAAAGATTGTTTCAAAGAGACTAAATGAACATCCAAAAACAAATTGCCAGCCAAGACAGAAGGAAAACCATTATTCAAACCTGAAATGCCAGACAAAGGGGAACCAGAACCAGAAGCAAAGTGAAGACCATCAGAAAAACCAGCAAATGAGACCACCTGGGCCCAAGATTTATTACCAAAGACAGTAGAGTAGAATATGGAAACACTTTTTTTCTTATACAACTTAGCCAACTGAAAATGACGTTCATTAGACACAACTCTTTTAAATGTTTTTGAAAGCTTAGAGAGAAACACAACAGATGCATCACATTCCAGAGCAGAGTAACCAAACTTTCCACATTTTTCACACCAAACCAGATCCATCCTTGCCCAAGAAAGTTTAATTCTGCCAAGAATCGGCTTTATGTAAAAGGCAATTTTCAGATCATTATCAGATTCAAAACCAACTACAGCACAGCAAATCCTATTGCCAGTTTTCAGAGATCTGTTTATGATACAAGTTTTCCCATTAGCTCTTTTCAAAAGAGTCCTAAAATCATGTGCCATCATTCCCATTAGCAAAGTAAACAAAAGTGCTCTAAACCAATCTTTTGATGTGCAAGTCTTATGATTCCCTACCACTTTGGCTACACACACAGAATCCTTAGCAATTAAGAATGACCACTTAGAGACTAACAAATTAACTTGGTCCAATTCAGCAAACTCCACTACAGCTTTTTGCACATTCCAATCAGGTTAATTTTGATCAACTTAATTTCTCCAAATTTGGATACTACAGCAATAATCATATTTTTAGATGTGTCTATGAGAATTTTTTTAATTATTACAGCCCGATCTGACCTCATTTTTTGTCTCTTAAGATCACTGTTTATGTCAATTCTTTTTTCTCTGGCCAATAATACGGCCATTTCCATGCTTTTTTCTAAAGTAAACATTGATCAAATAATTCTTTTAAATTTTAAGGGGGTAGTGGCCTTCCCAAAACTATTGATAGTTGAAAAAAATTTTCTAATGATTTGGGTTTTTGCCATCACTGATTTTCCTTTTACAGCTGAGAGATTAATGTCTAAAGCAAAAGATTGCCTAATTGAGACCTTCACCTGAGTTTTGACAATTTTAGGATCAACCCACTTCTTATCCAAAAAGATAGAAAAGCAAAGAGGAAGAGACACTTCTTCATCATCATCTATGTCAAAGTTGGAAAAACCAAGTGGGAAACCAAAAGCAGCATTAATATTGATATATTTTGCCTTGGGAGTGATTGCAGCTGAATTCAGAAAAGGCCCATCATTTATACCAGCCATGCCAACATCCTTATTATTACCAGATAAACTATCCACATTAGAATACACACTATTACCAGATCCAGATTTAATCAAAGAAATATTTTTCTCATCACCAGAGTGTTTAACATTCCCAAGAACCACTTTTTTTTTTAAAGCAAAAGAACCACCAGCAGAACCATAGAAAGCTTCTTTGGGTGCCTTTTTTTTTGACATATTACTATCTAAAGCAGTCTTTAAATCCATGACAAAAGGGTTATTATTTAAAAAAATGTTAAAAAAACTAACAAGAAAAAATAAAAAACTTCTTTTTTAGAAAATGCGCTTTTTGAAGATTTTTGAAGGTAAGAGAGAAAGAAGTTTTTTTTTTTACTATAATATTTAATAATAAAAACATTAATAATTAATTAATTAAAAAAAATAACAAATTAATAATTTAAAAAACTAAAAAATACTATTATAAAATATTACATAATTTTAAAAGAAAAAAATATTATTATTTAAATAAAAAGCAACAAAAATAAATAATATAATAGTAAAAATTTCAAAATATTAAAAAAAATTCTAAAAATGCCAGAAATACCAAAAATAAAAAAATTGTTAAAATATTTTATATTATTAAAAATAAATATAAATACAAATAATATTAATTAGAAAAAAAGTATTTTAATAATTAAATAACAAAAAATTTTTACTTTTGGTTTTATAATATTTTTTTGAAATATTATTTAAATTTATAAATTTACTATTTTGTTATTATTATCAACTTTATTTATACTTAATTTTTTTATTAAAAGATACTAAAAACATAATTGTTAATTTTATTACTTTAAAACAATAGTTTTTAATCACAATTATTAATAAGATATTAATTTTTATTTTTTTTGTTGTTTGTTTTTTTATTGATTTAATAAATTAAAAAATAGTGCTAAAAATATAATATTATAAATAGTTTAGTAAAAAATAGATATGTTATAAATATAAAATTAATTTATTAAAATTGAATAACTTATTAAAAAAATTAAAAATATCAGAATAAATTTGTCAAAAAAAGCAGAAAAAGTTAAATATACTAAGTATTAAAAAGCCAGTAAATTATTAAATTTCTATTTTTTATACAAAAAACTCTATTGTAAATTTTCAAATTTACAAAACTTTCAAATTAAACAGCCAAATTATAGTATCAAGTTATAGAAATTTATTTAAGAAAAATATTTATAATAGTGTTTTTAGTTTAAAAATAAATGAATAAATATTAATTTAATTTTGGATAACTGGTTATATATTGTAAATACATAAGTTGTTTTTATAGTAAAATTTTTTAGTTTTTATACATATAAAATATAATAAAACCACATTTTATAATAATAATAATAATAATTAATATTGTTTTAATACATTAAACAACAATTGTACTTTTATATTATAAAAAGTATTTAATAAAATTTAAAATAACAAATTTTATTTTAAAAATTATTTAGAAATAAATTTACAAAGAATTTAAGTTAATAATTAAATATTTGTAGTAATGTTGTTACCAGCTGGAATTTAGGTCAATTACTGTTAAAAAGTTAAAGGAAAGTTATTTGGAAAGAACAAATAACAAAAACCGGACTATCTGACCAGAATTACCAACATCGTAGATCAAAAATGGGCCAAAAAGATCAACATAATTTCAATATCGCAGATCCCGTTTACCAATTTGAACGCCAAAATAAGACCTATATTGAAAATTTTCATCCAAGGTGCTGTTTATTGATTGACCTGCATTACATTCCTAAAATAAAAAAGGATAAGATTTCAAATTCTAATTAGAATAAATCCCAGCAATCCAGCTTTGCCTTGTTCCCGCCGTTGAAAGCATAGAGTGATTGCAATCCCAATACATGCTTTGATTATCCTCAGGACAATCACATCCGTTTAATGGCTCGATCCATATTTCAATACCAAAATGGTTCCACCCCATTGAAGTCGATGGAAAGTGTGGAACATAATCGTTTCCATGGGTGAAGCGGTAATGCTGGATTACTTGGTTTAGGGATATACTAAATTCCTTATTTGCAACTCTCGGAGCTCCAAAAGTAACGACTTGATGATAAGTTTTGCTTAAATCAATATCAGGCCATTCTTTCTCTACTATAATTACATATCTTTCAAGTGCCCACTGAAAACCAGCAATTGAAGCATATCCTGTTATATTGAAGATACAGTTTATATTATTGAAAAGTAAATTTGAATTAAAGTTTACTTTTGACTATTAAAAATACTGAAATACCACCAAGGCCATGTCCAATAAACATAATTTCATCGATTCTATACCCTAAAGTGTTACTTAGGTACCTTCGAATAACTTTTTTTAATTGAGGGAATAGAAGTTTTACATCTTTTAACACTTGTGAATCAACACGTTCCGCCCCC
>JAAOMT010000665.1:212204-286712 GCA_016748015.1 Geosiphon pyriformis | reverse complement strand
TGAATTTTATAAAAGAAAAACCTTTTATTTGTAAATGAGGCACGTCTAAGCCAATGTTATTTAGTTTAAGGCAGTCCACAAAATTTGTGAAAAATGTAATAACCGGGAACAATGGAAAAAGGCCATTTTTAAGGTTGATTGGCACTTTATTTTGTGATTGTGAACGTTTTATAATTTGATTATTTTTTAGCGGAATCTTAGTAAGGTTCATCCACTTTACCACGTTGGAAAAAGTTTGATTTGAATCTAATTTCTGAATAAATTGAAACCCTTTAGGATTAATTAAGCTTTTTTGGCTTCTGTGGACCCAAAAGTAAGCTTTATTGATTTTTAATTTAAAATAAAAATTCATTATGGTTGGTTTTAAAGAAAGAAGACCATGCGAGAGATTATTTGGTTTGAAGCTGATGATAGTATCCTAATAATTAATATAACAGGGTTGATAAATTTTAGGTTTTTATAAAGGTTTTTGCTAGACTAGCTCGAGAATACATGTTGTAATCAGGTAAAAAAATCTAAGACATTAAAATTATTTATAGACATGGCTTCAAAATACCTTTTAAAAAATTCTAAAACACCATATAAAAATTATTATTATTTCATTTAGTAGCCATAAAAGCGATCTTATGGGTGAGTGAAATAGAAGCACGAATATTTATATCTTTCGAGCCTTAATAATAATAATAATAATAATAATAATTTATTAATTAAAATTATTTCATAAAACAAAAATTAAATTAATTAAAAAGTTTTTAAATCTTTCATTAAATTGCATTTCAAATTTCTAAAATGAAAAATGTAAAGCTTTCCAATTTTTTAAGAATTTGAATGTTTTCTATTTTCTTTGTCCCTTGATTACGAGTTATTTTGGGAGAGAATGCTCATAATAAATAGTATTTAATACCAGAAAAAATGAGAAATCGATTTGATTACTCCTATTTGACATTTTTCATTTAGTTTTAGTGGCGCATTTTTTTTCTATAATCTGGTTTCCATAATTGTTATTCACAAAAACTGGTATTACGAAAACTATTTCCATAAAAGATACTTCAATGCAGGAACGCCATCGAAAGGAGACAAACACCCTTTTTTTTACACGCAGAATTTTCCAATAAAAAAAACTTGGTGTACCCCAAATAACCTTGTTCAATAAGCATTTATGCAATTTTCTTTTAAATTCACGTGATTTTGATCTTATCAAAAATTATGATCAATCAACCCTTGCTTAGTCTGGGTAATCCCACTAAATTTATTTTTGATTTTGATTTAAATAATTCCTACTCTTACTTTTGTCTTACACAAAATGTGGAACCGCCTGTTAATGCAATCGGTGGCATAAAATTCCAATTGTTTGCTAGTAAAACATATTAAAAGACGCTACGAAATTCTTAAGTCTTATATCATACTTCAAGTTTCGTTTGAGAGTGTTGAAATTTAGACTTCACGTCGTATGTGAATAAAAATTTCTTACCTCAAATTGTTCTCAAAGTAATGATAAAGCTCGAACGTGGATATGACACGTCTCGGGGAATGGTGAGGCAACTGAGTTATTATCTTTGGGTCACCTCAAAGGAGAATGTTAGCGATGCCGAAGGCAATAATAAAATAAACTTTCAAGAAAAAGACGAGAACCCAACAAAAAAAACAAAGGAAAATAATGAACATGATAACTGGAAAGTTAAAGGTTGCAAAAAAAGAGCCAGGTTTCAAAAACGCCAAGCTGATAATACATCCAACGGAAATTCTGCGAATGGAGTAAATAGTTATGGAAGCTCTCAATCTCAGAACACGGGTTTTGATTCGAATTCAGAAGATGATTCCTCGAATAGTGGCAATCAAGGAAATAAATATAATCCATATAATGGCCCAACAGCTGGTACGGTGGAAGTTACCAGTATAACAAGTAGGTAACAATAATAATAATAATAATAATAATAATAATAATAATAATAATAATAAAAATAATAATTTATGATTACACGTTGAGAGTTTTGTTTGACGCAATTTTTAACTATAGCTACTAATATTTGATTCAAAATATAGCTTCACCACCTCTTCCTATTACAACAACTGCTTCCTTAGCCACCTCTTCAACTCCGACTTCTACCACTAGTTTTCAGGAAACACCTTTATCTTCTAAATCCTTAGATAATAACAATGTTCAAACAACCCCTGAAGCAAGCCCTGGAAAATCATCAAAACTCACAACTGGGATTGTCAGTGGAATTGTACTCGCCATTTTGGTTCTTTTCATCTTGGGAGCTTATTTCGGATACCGAGCATTAAGAAGACATAGAAAAGGAAAAGGAGTTCTCAGACTTCCTTCAGATCCAGAGACCACTTATTTGCCGGCTATGGCACATGCAATTCCAGCTCATGGGCATCTAAATAGAGGCTTTAACGAAATACCTGTTCTACCTCATTCACTATTTCTAAACTACAAAAACACTGATCGCTCTTCCTTCACTGAGGATTTCCACAGCATGGCATCTAGTTCAAAGCATAACCTTTACACCCCTGATGTTGGTGGATATTTACATTCTGATTTGGTATCTAATAGTACACCTACGAATGAAGTTGATATACATGGGTCGTCCCTCAAAAGATCATCCAGTGCTCCATCTTCACAGACACCTGGTAAGGTTCTTCAAATGGAGCCAATCATCAATCCTGAAGCGATCTTTGTTACTAAAGATCAAACAATTAAAGTTGAACGTATACCAGGTCCGCAAACAGAGACCCAATCCCCTCCGTCACCACCTCAAGATCCATTTAATGAACAGGCAAATGTTTTACCTGATGTTATCAATGATGATGGTTGGGAAGAAGACGTTTTTGAAAATACTTCCGAGGAAGCTGAAGATATGGCTTTCTCTATCGAGGAAGGTACCTTTCCTAAACCACCAGAAAGATTACATGGTACTAGCAGTCATGCTTCCGTTTCTTCATCTAAATCCAATAACGAATGATCATGGTGAGCATAGAAAATATATTTTAGGATATTTGGATTTTTTAAGCTTGTCTCATGCTGACGATTTTATTCTCTTTTTATCATTCATTTTCCTCTTGCCAAAATTAATCCAGCCTTTAAAAGAATTTTATAGTTTTGGTTTTGTGGTTAATCCCAATTATGTATCTTTAATTAGCCCATTAAATCATTGATTCTGACTCCCTACTTTTAACTTAGCCGTGCCCCTTTGTAATTTTTGTACACATTTTTTCAATAATTTTTGGATCTGAATTTAGAAATTGGACCCTATTTGACAATGGAGTAGAGAAAAGGGATTGGTATCACCTTAATTCTAAAATATTTCAATTCTCGGTTGACGAAAATCATAGAGGAAATAATATTTTTTGTTTGTCATTAAATGTAATTCAAAGATGAAAATTTGACTCTCAAGGTCGATCTCGTGTAAAGACAATCGCCACATTATTTGCTATTTTTGTCGATCATTTCATAAATTGATCTAATGATACTGAAGATCATACAACATTTCTAATAAAGGCATTTCTTGAGAGCCACGCCCAAATGCCGGGGGCTAAGCATTATTCTCAAACTCTCCGTGTTTTTTTGTGCGCAAACCAAATTTTGGCCACATAAATGTTTATTTGATTCGGCAGCAAAAAAAAAATAATGTTAACAATAAATTTACAAGTTTTAAAAAACAAAATGTTTAAGAGAAAAATAGTTTTGATGATGATGATGATGATGATGATGATGTTAAACAATGATAATGTTAAACAAAATGATGAGTTAAAGAAAGAGAATTTTTTTTTTCAAAGAGGTTTTAATTTACACATTGACTTCTAAAATTTAATAGTGCTAATAAATGCATGTATAAATATAAAATTACAAAAAATCCCTAAAAAAAACAAAAAATTTAAACACATTTTTCCCCAATTACTTTCTTTGGAAAACTAAAGGTAGGTAAATTAACACTTTGAACAAAGAATCCTAAACCACCCGAAAGTGCAGTCTCGATGTGAGGTTGTTTTAAATTTGAACAACCAGATTCTGCACCAACAGTAATATCAGCGCCCAAAGTAGTTATCACTTGGAAACCAGTTTTAGCTTGTAATAAACCGTTCATAACGTCAACACTAAGAGCCAGTTGTGGTTTCAAAGATCCAGAGACACCTCCTGAGACGGTTACACCAACCGTTGGTTCTTTAGGAGTGGTTTTAGCATCGAAACCGAATTGTTGAAAATTTGGTTTTTGAGAATCAAGAAGTGATGCACTCATGTGAAATTGTGGATAAGATATTGAACCACCAGTATATAAAGTTCCAGTTACAGCAGTTGAAACTTTAGCCGAGGCAGCAAGAATTATGGATGGACCAATGTTAAATAATCCTGGAACGCCAAGTGGACTTAATGGTAATTCTGCGATTTGAATATCTGGAGTTGATGGTGCTACACCTATTCCATTATTAACTTTAAGGTCAAAGTTAAAATTTAAATCTCCATCCATTGAAATCGTAGCATTTGTGATTTCAGGTGTAGGAAGTGAATGTCCTTCAATGTGTAACGAAATTGTAGCTTGACCTTTTACAAAACAATTCTGACATAATAATGATTCATCAAGACCTGTACCATTCTTTGCAATATTTTGACCAATCTTTATGAGTGGAATATTCGGTTTCGATGATTTTCCAGTTTCTTCATCATATAAAATGTTAAGATCTATTGTGTTTGATTTGTCAATGTCAATGGTTGATTTATCGGCAAGTGCTTCTGCGAGACGACCACGACGTTTTAACTTTGATTTAGATTTTAAATTTGAAAAATTTTCTTTTGGGTTTGTAGGTTTTTCCCAAATCATATCCAATGAAAAACTATTTGACCATTTCATAACCTCACATGGTTCAGTGGTAGTGAATTCGACTTGTAATTTTTGAGCATCAATCGTTTTATTACCAGCCAAAAAGAATTGTGTCGTCTGTTTACCAAAACATTCCCATTGATGGCTGATCAATAGCATCAGATTTCCTTTGGGCCAATTCTCCACCATTTTCAAATAATTATCATCCTTTATTGTGAGGGTGATGTTACCATCAGTACCACATTCAATGCTCTTTACTGCGCCTGTTTGATCTGGATTTAGTGATGGAATTTTGGTATCAAATACAACATCAGCTCGATGATGAGCTTTGTTCTTTGAACCGGTTAAATAAGAACTACGAAGTTGATTAGTTGGTTTAAAGACTTGACCATATTTTTCTACCAAATTATGCTCTTCTTCTGGGGTGAATGGGATAAAAGAGGGATTGGAAAATGTTGACCCGATCAAAGCAAAGATTAAAAAGAGGTATAATAAGTTATTGGTGGTCATCTTTTATACAAATTTTATGTACAGCGAGATAATGAAGGTGAAAAATGATTTATGTAAAGTTAAATTAGAGTTCTGATTTGGAAAAGTTTTGAGAATTCCACTTGAATTCAAAATTCTTTTTCAAATAATGTGTTTTTTTTTTTTTTTGCTTCTAATTCTTTTGCAACACAAACTAATGATTCGATTTGAAAAAAAAAAGAATGCAAATGGGGTTAAAAAACATTAATGAACGTCACAGACGTTAATAAATACAAGGAATTGGTGATGGGGGGGGAGAGGGGGATGAAACGAGAAAAAAAAATGAAAGTTTAAGCGTTTAAAACGCTGTTTTTGGTAAATCAAGATTATGATTCAAGAAGAGAAAAATTCACTCTTTTTATAGAAAAAAATAAAAATAAATTTTTTTAATTTTTCGATCGACATTTTTTTTTAGGTTCCTAACGTTAATAAATTGAAACAATCAGTGTATTTTATCCAAGGTTTTTGATATTGAAAAAAAACCCCCCCCCCCCATCACCATAAACCCGTATCAAGTTCACAAAGGGAAATTCGCAATTTTTCATAATAATAATTTTCTCTTTTTGAAGGTGGTAGTGGTGATGGTGATTGTGATGGTTATGGTGCGTAACACACACACACACACACACACACACACACACAATGTGAGGTTTTCCTTAGTCGGCCATTTCTCGGCTCAAACAAGAAAACTGAGTTTTACAAAAAGAAGGGAGGACCGAGTCCCAATTGAAATTGAGGTATTTACTTTGATGTTTCAACACTTATAAGTAGGATTACCTTTTTCATGTAACAAAAGTATCTCCTATAATTCAAATAAACTGCAGTGTTACCGAAGAATTTAATTTTTCCATCAAAATCTTTTTTCTTTTTCTTTTTTTGATCTTTTTTTTGATCCCAAATTGGTCATACACACACAAAAAAGTTTCATTTAAATATATATATATATATATTTACCCATGAGATGAAAATCTAAATAATAATAATAATAATAATAATAATAATAATAATAATAATATAAACTCAAATTGTCAAAACATCAATATAATTTAACAAATAATGACTTTTTTGCAAACAATGTCGTCAAAGCATGACAAATGATCGATAGGCTGGAACTGCTCTGGATTATGAAGCGGGTTGGGATTGGATTGGATTGGATGAGATGAGATGAGATGGGATTCTTGGAAGTACGAAAATTTGAAGGCATGATCAAAGGGGCAAAAGAAATTTGAAATGCAATCTTTTCGCGTTTAAAACCTATGAAACGACATCAAATGCTCTTGAAAATGTTTTCATAAGTGAAACTAAATTTCTGTTTTAAAGATTCCTTGTTTTTTTAAATTTTTTCCGTAGAGACATACACTGTATATATTTAATAATTTGTTTCAATAATAATAATAAAAATAATTTTTTTTTATTTTTTAAAAAATTGATTTTCCAAAACAAATTGCGAATGATCGAAAATGAGAATGAAAAAGAAAAAAGATTCGTTTCAAATAGTAGGATCGTTTCAAATTTCCGGGTTTTTGATTCGGAAAGGGGGGTTGAGAAAAATTTAATTTTTGTTGTTTATTTGTTAAAACATTAAAAAATTTAGTATTCCTCAAAAAAATTAAAACTGATGCCCTTTTTTTTTTTTTTTTTTTTTTTTTTTTTTTCAATCTAAAAAAGAAAATTCAAATCTCACTGACCTATTTTAATCATCATCATTATTAATAATGGACATGATAGGACAAAAGATGTTTTTCAATGAATTTGAGTAGTACATTTTTGGAATTTCGTGTGGTTTGAGAAGAAAAAAAAATTTTATCCATGTGTTTTTAATTTAAAAAAAAAATTATATTTTATTTATATTTTATATTTATATTTATATTACGTTATTTATTCAAAATTCCTGAAATAATAAATATCGTTTTTTAAATTGGAATATTTTTAATTCATAGTGTGAGAAAAAAGTTTTTTCCGTAATGGGAATGGATAGCTTGGGGGGTAATAAAAATATTACCATTTCATCACTATTCTATTCTATTCTATTCTATTCCCAATCTATACCCTATAAAAATATTCCCACATTCCACATTTTCACATTTTTTAACCCATTTCTTTCCCGTCCCCATTTTTATCAATTTTTTCCATGTCATTATTTCCATATTGTGATGTTATTAATTTTACAATGTTCTTTCTGGGCCACCATTGAAAGAAGAAATCATGAAAACGTCACAATAAAATAAAATATCATGAAAACGTCACAATAAATTTATCAAATCCAGGCTCCGAAACCATAATGCATGTGAATATGAAAAAATCTTAATAAATATAAAAAATTATATAAATTAAACATTTTTAATTGTTAATATTAATAGATTTTGTATGTGAATAAAATATCAAGTTAAAGAATATATAGACATTTAAATTTAGGAAATAAAATTTTTTTTTTAACTATTAAATTACTACATATTTTATACAAATCTTTAGTATTCAGAATTGAATATTAAAAAAAAAAAAAAAAAAAAAACTTCTAAAAGCAGGAATAAACCCTTTCAATGTTAGTAAGCTTTTTTTCGAATGTCAAAGGGAAAAATAAATAAATCATGCTTTTAAATGATTGATTTGCAAAATGGAAATACATCACCAAAAATGATACATGTAAAATTTATTGTATCAAAGCCTTGAAAGAAAACAAGATTTTCTAATAAATATATTACAATTTTAAATAAATCAACATTCTTTTCCTGTCAAAAAACGTGTCAAGTCAAAAGTTTTTTTCATCTCTATTAAAAATGTCTTATCCCAAGAAATTTCAAGTTACTTTGAATTTTTTCTTTTTTCTTTCCATTTTTATTCCTTTCATCAATTGTCTACCCATTAAGGCTCCCAAAGGAGTCTTGCCTATTACTACTCCAATGAACCCCTTTAAATTTGGTACCAATGAAATTCCGTTTAGTCAATCTGGAATAGGATATGGTGTTGCAAACGAATACGCTGGAAAAACTCCATTGAAACTTAGAAATATTAGTCAAGGTGTAAGCTTCGGGACCGCAAAGAACTTTTCAGGTGTTGCAGTTGCTCCATTAAATATGGGGATTGAATATGGTTCGGGAAAGGTAGTGAATTCGGCTGGATTTGGTATTTTTTAAGTTTACCTAAAAGATTTATAATTAGCTTTTTTAAAACTTCAAATTTTGGAAATATGAAGGAGATTTTTAAAAAAAAATCATTTTCGTTAATTTAAAACATAATTACCCACTATTTTTCTTATTTTTTTTTTGTTTCACTTTATAAACTAATATAAAATATTTAATCACAAATTCGAATTAAATAAATATAATTGTTAGATTTGAAAAAAAAAATTTTCTATATATAAAAATAGTCTATATACATCCGGATTTTTTATTATTAAACAAAATTACTATCAGAATTCATAATAAATTTAACAAAGTACATACATGTTTTAATTTTAAAAAAAATTAATTTTAAAAATATTATTTAAATAATAAAAACCAAATTAAAATATATATATATATATATTTATATATTTTGTATAAACTTAATGTTTTATATTACTAATTTTTTAATAAAAATTTTTTTATTAAAATTATATATATATATATGGTTTTTTTTATGTTTATTAAATAATAAATATATATAAAATAATATTTTTAACAAATTTTGTAAAATTTTTAAAATTGTTAATAATATTTAAATCAAAACAAAAAAATTATTTAATTTTATATTTTTAAATAATATTAAACTTTAATTTTAATATTTGACAAATATTTAATTATGTATGTGTTAATATCATTATATATAAATTAATAAACATATTATTATTATTATTGTTGTTGTTATTGTTGTTGTTGTTGTTGTTTTTATTTTTATTTTTAAATAAAAAAAGATAAAATTGTTTACAACTAAATTGTTTTATATTTCAAAAAATGTACTTGTTGTCATTTTAATAAAAATAAAAATAAAAATAAAAATAAAAATAAAAAAAGTTTTAAAAACAATTAAATATTTTTTTATTTTAAGAAAACCATTTTTAAAACATTTTGTTTGGTTGTTTTTACTATTAAAAAAACTTTTTGCTTTTTCAGATATAATAACAGAAATATTAATTGCTTTTTTTTTTTTTTAGTTATAAACTAAAGATTTAAAAGATTAAAAGACAAAATATTTTAATAATTAAAATTTTAAATAATAAATTTTGTTGATGCCTATATTTCTGTCAATCAATCACGTTTTCATACCACATTAAAATCATTTCACATTTTCTTGTAAATTATTGTTTAACTGTTTGTTCTCTTGGACATGGTAAAAGGGACACGACAAAGAGCTAAACATCGTTATAGAACTGCCGCTTTTAAAGATTCTTTTAACTCCCAATCCCGTTCAAGCACTTCCACTAATACCCAATTCAACGAGCCATGTGTCTCAAAACTTATCGATCAATCTCGACGAGAAGCCGCCAGACCCATCCGTAGTAGCATCGTCGAAACTCCACCCACTACCCTTCCACCCCATCTCTTGGGAGAGCTCTTCGTGCAAGAGATGGTAATGAAACTAAGGGGGATTCATGATATTGGTAAGGAGGAAATTGAAAAGGATTGTAATGTTTTTTATAAGAAAATTGGCAAGGAACGAAAAAGGAAAAAGGGAGCGTGGAATGGTGAGAAATCCCAAAAAAATTTTTCTTTTTCACATGAATTCTGTTTGGTACCTAACAGTTTCACTTTGAATTTAGGCCTTGCGACACACATTTCCTCCCTTGTCGATATAACCATACATAATATCGCTTTCAATATTTGTGCTTACAAAACACATCCTTATTTTACTCAAATACCCACTCATTTAAAGCAACATATACTTTCTGCTGTCACTATCTATCACCCACTCTCTGCTGATCTTCTTTCGCTTTTTGAGGGAGATACTGCTTACGAGGAATTGGATCTGGCCTATAGTAGTGTTTCTTTTGAAACATTGAGAGAAGCTTTTTGGAAGGCTTCAAGTAAAAAAAGTATGGCTAAGATCAAAGAAAATATTGTGGATGATTGGGAAGCACTTGTTGATACCGGAAATGATAAAACAGATTTATTGTCATCAATATCTAATCTAAGCTTGAAACCGAAGCCAACTAAGCACATCTTGTCCTCGTCATCTTCTGGAATATTGGAGCGAAGCGAGGTTGAATCTTTGGAGAAAACCAAATATATTTGTACTTTACTAAATCTGAGGCGATTGAATCTGGCTTTCATGGAAAATATAAGCGCTATCCCAATATCAACTTTACTAGTCTCCACTGTTCCACTCTTGACCCATTTGTCCATCGCAGGATGTTTTAATCGTTTTAATGGGCCAAACGCACTCGGAATACTCTCTAGAGGACTTATTAATCTTGTATACTGGGATATTTCTTATATGGATTGGCTTGATGAACTAGTACTATTGGAAAATGTAAATTGGGCTCAAGGCATGTACTACATTCATCTCGTGAGACCTTTTACATTTTGATCATTATAATGGATTTAAAAATGCATTTTTTTCAGATTTGAGATCCTTGATGGTTTTAGCGGTTGTAGATTGCGCTTTAATAGGCGAAAGTATAGCTTTTCTTCGTAATATGCCAAAGGTTGGTCGAAGATCTTTTAAACTTCTCACCGAATGGCCCAGCCAAATTAATTAGATAAGCCAAGCGGGAAATGAACTGTAACATTGCACCTGTATTAAAATTTTTTGTTGCTTTGAGAGATCACAGAGCGTCAGGGGAGAAACCACAAAGTATATCACTAATAGAAGTTCTCGAGTTGTTTCTTTCTTTAATTTGTCTATATATATATATATATATAAATATACTGCTTGGAATCAACTCCGAATGTTATCACCCACAAAGTAATTTTTCCATTTTTTTTTTACAAAAAAACCACATATCTGCGATCTCTGAGATTAAAATAAAGCTAGGGGGTCACTTTCAGTCTTTGATCTTACCCTACTTAGTCTTAGTTCTCCAACACAAATGTATCTGTCAAATTTCAGTTTGTTCCTAAACATTATTCTCCACGTAATCAGGATCTTGAATCCCCAACATAGAAACGAAGCTCTTATTCCTTGAAGCTGCGGAAAATAAAATTATAATCCTAAGAGCGCCTATATTCGCTAGTAAGTGCTTGAAATGAAAATCTTGGCAGTGTATGGCTCTAAAAAATATACAATTTGAATCTACATAAAAAAACCACAATTTCCTAAAGATCTTCAGGTTTGACAAAAGTATTTTCCCCATTCTCGTTGACACTTTCACGATTTACATCTCGCGGTAATGGCTTGTGCATATCTATAAAATATTGGAATTAATATAATTGATCAAATTTTCTGCCGAAATTTTTTCAGTACGCACCAAATGCATCTTCCTCCTCATCTCCCGAGGAATAATAACCTATCACACGTCTGAATACAGAATATCCAAATTTTTTGTACATTCCAATGGCAACCGTGTTTGAAACACGTACAAAGAGATCTACAAAGTACCCATCGTATCTGAAAAATTTGACAAGACCACAATCAGTTGTAACATTAAAGGTAAATTTACAGAAAAGTAGTTGAACCAACGTCTTCTCGGAAACATTTTCCAATAATTGCATCATTCCATCGGCCAATCCTAATCGACGGTATTCAGGTGCGACGGTAATTGCAGTCACATGGCCGTGCCAATCTTTACCACGTCCTTCAGCTTTCCCCATGACTATTTGAGCGAAGAAATTGAAGATGCCATTAAGCTGGGTTAAAAATAATAGAATACTTGCAAATCAGACCTAAAAAACTTACAATATCCCATCAAGGTTCCATTGGGTGACTCTTGAAGACAGAAAAGATCAGGCCAACGCGCGAGATAAGAGAGATAGAAAGAAATGTTATACTATTTCATAAAGAAAAAAATTAAGGCAGGAAAAGAAGACAAAAAATATCAAATAAGTAGATAAATGTGAAAATTAAACAATACTTACTGTTTCGGTGAGAAAGTCCAAATTTCTACATTGGAAAGGGTCAAAGAGGATGAGTGAGAAAAATATAAATGGTAATTAAAATTGAGAAACAGAAGTTTTACATGTTATTAAAACGAAACAAATCAGTGGCCTTAAAACGGCGAAGTATGCTCATTTTTAATGTGAGTTTCTAGAGAAGAAACTCGCGAACTTTTAAAAGATAATTTTCCGGAAATTATTCCGACTGGCCTAAAAGAATCTTTTATTTGGCATTAGATCAAAGGATCTTTGATATAGGCCCCACTTTTTTATATATATATTTAAATGAATGAATCTTTTAATCAGACAACAAAAACACTTTATGGACTCCTCTTCTCAACTACCGTATCATGAAAAACAACGGCTATGGTTCTGTGGACAGGTTTAGCACATTTCTGTCTTCTTAAGTCTGCAAATCTACTAAATTACTCTAATTCTTTGTCTTCACCGCCATCTGGTTTGCAGCATACAATAAATAATCTTGTAGGTATATCTTTCATTTAACTTATTAATTCCCATTTCCTTTCCAAGCTCAATATGGCTATACTCAATTGAAAAGCTCCAAAATGCAGCTTATTCAAAACATCAACTTGACCAAATCGCGGAAACGCTTGCCAAAGAGACTAACCACGAAGCTAAAACCTGGCTCTCTTACTTCATTAACCCTCACAAGAGCCTGTTGCAAGTGTTTCTTCGTATTGACAAGATATTTTTGGTTCTTCAAATTTTGACGCTTTTTGTTTGGAAAAATTATAATGTATGATAGAGGAGTTGGCAACTATGACATCAATGTAATCGAGTTGGCTTTGAGGAAAGTTGGACTAGAACTCCAATGGTTTGACATTAGAAAAGGTACTTGGAAGGCCCTTTTTACCTGGTTTAGGGTATAGAAACCAAAACTGCTCGTGGTGATTTTATATCATTTCCCATCCCGCCTAATTTTATTAGATATTAGAACGGTGATTCAATTTGCGGATTCTACTCTCTTTGGCCTTATTCTCAATATACCCCTCACTCGGTTTTTTTTCTGGAAATCCCATCATTGGATTGCAATCAAGCCTATTTACAATGAAGGTGGACTAGAAGATGCAATTCAGGTCTATAACTTGGATTCAAAGTTGGCACATCCACACAAATTTGTTGATTTTGAAGAGGTATTATCATTAAATTTTGTTTATGCCCTCCGAGCTAATTAAACAAGCTTCAATAATTGAAAAATTAGCTTTATAAATTCTTGGAAGACGTGGTTTACCATAAAGATGGTCAAATCTTGTTGGTAAAAAGCCAGGATGGCCACCTAAAAATCGACTAAAGTGATGAAAATATTAGGTGAAATTTTCATAAACATTTGATGCATGAATCTACAATCGCAGTATTGTGTGACCAGTGACCGAGACATTGAACAAAGGTCAACCCACACATTGCAGCATAATAGTCAAAACCTTTCACAAACCCAACACTTCTTTTTCTCCTTGGAAACCCACTTTTGGCTTCTTTAAATGTAGGTGGAGTCTAGATCTAATTACCCTGTTGATATTCTATATTCTTTGCATACACCTTCGTATAAAAGGTTGAAGATTGAGTATAGCATCAAGCTTTTTAGTTGAGAAAGATCTGACAGTCGTAATTATTTCTCATCAGCAAACTGACAGGCGCAAAAAAGTCTACTTGTTTTTGTGAAAAGAGTTAATGTCGAATATTTGCGAATAAATATTTCCTGCCCAAATTTGGCTTTACGTTGAGAAAGCGAAAGAGTTAAAAGAAATATGTTTTCATAAAAAGATGAGTCAGCAACCAAAAAAGCTCTCAAAGGGTGGCAAGAAATACCTCAATTTATTCAAAGACCGTTACTAACTTGACTCTTTTCGCACCCATTTTTCATACAATTTATTAAAATATCAAGATTTACGGAATTTAAGCGTTTGGGCTTCTAAGGAACTTTTAACTGTACGTTAAACTTCTTTAACAAAGGCGGACAATATTTGACATTGTGGCGTAGCTTTAGTCACTTTGCAATGGGACAGACTTTACTTCTTGTCAGAAGTATAAAATATTTTTTCATTTCAGGAAGCTGAACCTGGTTATATATACTGTGCACACACTGATTATTTAAGTAATGACAACAGAAAGACTTGCCCTCTATAATGAACAAGCCCAATATTCCAATGACGAGGATGATAACGGAGTAATAAGGTGTATATGTGAATACTCGGATGATGATGGTTATACTATTCAATGTGACGAATGTTTGATATGGCAGCATTGGGCTTGTGTCACTGGGGATGATGACACAGTTCCAGAGATATATTTATGTGAGGTGTGCAAACCACGCCCGATGGACATCAAGCGGGCTAAAGAATATCAAAGAAGTTTGCGTGAGTCAGACTGGCGAGACCCAGAGTTTGCTGATTCGGACTGGCAAGACCAAGAAACGAAGGACACTAGTGATCATTCACCACAAGAAAAACAACAAGTAATAACCACAAAATCTCGTAAGGCCCATGGATTTTCATCGCATAGGAAAGAACATGGTTCAGGTTCTTCACGCTCCGAAAAAACGATACAGAAAAAACAGAAAAATGGTAAAACAGTAAAGCAACACCGGGATATGTATGAGAAAGATAAAGATGCTGATGAACATTTGAATGAGAGCCTTGACAGTGATAAAGAATATAATGTCAATGATTATAATTTTCAACCAGAGTACAAAAAAATCGAAAAAAATGGGATTGCTTCCAAAGATGTTGAAGAGCTTTTTCGCAAAATATTAGCACAATATCAACGTCAAGCTCAACATAGGAAAAGGTCCCTTTCATTTTCATCTAGTTCAGGCCCTGGCAAAACTGATCATATAACTCGAAATGGACAAGACAATTTTGAGACAAGCAAAAAGAAGAAAGTGGGCAATGATTCATGGCCAACATCTAATGATAGTAATAAGGATGGCATTTCTAGGGGACAATCCAAATCGGACAATATCAATTTATTCATGATGGAAAGAGAGTCGTTAGCAAGCCCTCTGCTGAAAACCCTTGTTAAAAAAATAACGCCTTCACAAGGATTTGATCCAAAAAGGCATACAGTTTGCTACGGACTTTTTTCCGAAACAAAAATTTCTTCTGGGCGTTTTATTTTTGAATTTAAAGGTGAAGTTTGCTTAAAGTCGACTTACCAAAACAACCCGTCCAATCAGTACAGCCTTCTGGGTGTGACAAAGCCTTTTGTTCTCTTCCATCCCACCGTTGACCTTTGTGTGGATGCTCGATTAGTCGGTAACGAAGCCCGATTTATACGAAGATCATGTCATCCAAATGCAGAAGCCCGAAGCATTGTAGTACCTGGAGGGGAAGATCCACAGATACACTTGGGAATATTTGCAAAATCTGAAATTGGTAAAGGAAAAGAAATTACAGTTGGCTGGGACTGGGAACCGAACCATCTTGATATTAGCTTGATCGAAAACGAAGAGTCTGACAATACTTTAGATGAGGCTGAACTTTCTCCTCGTAGAAAAAATATGGGGTCAATCGCAGCTGCCATATTAAAACTTACAGATTGTGCTTGTGATAATCCTGAAAATTGTGTCTTGAACAGGATGCAACGAGAAGGGAAACTAAAAGGGACAAAAAAACCTGGAAAGATCTCAAAGTTCAGTGAGGAATCTGAAAGGTTACCTCAGGTTTCCAAGAAAGACCTTAGAAAGCGATCAGAAGAAATTAATCCACGGCAAATCGAAGATGAAGAGAGCGATCAAAATCTCGAAACAGATCGAGCTGGCAATTCTTTTAATGACCAAAAAAAAAGACGTGACAATGGACTATTAAATCAGCGACCTCGTCGCACCAGGAAAATTCTTGATGATGATGATGATGAGGAGGAGGAGGAGGAGGAGGCGGAGGCGGAGGAGCAAAATCAGGAGGAAAAAAGCACCAAGAGATCTGTTTCCGTCTCCATGGACGAAGAAGAAGCTCCTATTGTTAGACGGAAGGAGAAAAAAAAGGAGAAAATTAAAGTTATTGAAAAAACTAGAGAAAAATCCAATACACCTGAATCTTTTCCACATGATCAAGATGAATCTTTGGTTAAAAATGATCCCAAAATAAAACATTCTTTCTCTAGAATAGATCGTACCGACCAATCCGACACCAAGAAGAAAGTTTCCGATGATGGTAGGAGAACACGTGCTGATTCAACATCCAGCAACAAGGGGAAACTGAAATCTGGCAAGAATACTCTATCAACTCCTTATTCAAGAAGGCCCGAAAAATCAATAGATTCGGATCAAAGAAATTCTTCACCCATGTCTCCCATTAATCATAGAAGGAAGCAAAATAATCTAAGAGAATCTCAAAAGCCAACAAACAATAATGACGAAGAGTATGGCGTATACTCCTCCTCTTCAGAATCATCTTTGTCATCAATATCAAATTTGGGATCATCAGATCTAGAAGATAGCAGAAAACTTGAGAAAGGGACAGATAATAAATCCAACGGGAAATCTAAAATCCGAATGGCTAACCAGGGCTCATCACCTTCAGTTTATAATTCGTCTAAAAGATCTTCGTCGGAAGAATTAATTGAAAACACTAACGAAGCATCATCAGGTATCCATGTTGATGTGTTAACTGATCAGTCGAACACCAGTGTTATTCCTTCAAAACCACTCATGTTTGATTGCCATTTGCCGATTAAAAAGTTTTGGGCTCAGCAATACCTTTCTAAAATAACTATCGGTGAAGTTCCTGTCTCTAATGCTACTTCAGATTTTGTTGAGAGTCCAACACATCACATAGAAGAAATAAAAGATTCAGAATCACCTTTAGAAGTTCTTAAGAGTTCAAATGATCATGAGATCAACACAAATGGAAAAGAAGATTTGCCCACTACGAATTCAGAACAAAATAATGGTGGAAAATTCGTTGTGCCTCGAGCTGCACCAATAATTCCAGCAAAACGATTGGCTGTTGAAGAAGAATATTCCCAGCTTAAAAAAGACAGGGATGTAAACTTCGCCCTTCATGTGGAATCCGAGTCACAAAGCAAACGTCAAAAACTTGACTCAACATGGAATGATAGAATGGAATTGGAAGGAAAAGGAAGGAATGACTTTCAAATTGAAGATACACACAATCATTCAGATTCTTCATCCAACCTCTACAGTCATTTCCAAGAGAATAACATTTTTTCCCCTACTATTAAAGACTCTTCTCGTGATACTTGGATAAGACAAACTTCAAGTTCTTCATCCTCACTATTCATAGCTTCCCGGAATGTTTCTTCCAAAGATTTTCAGGATAATCATATCAAAACCAGCGCCAACTCGTCACCTGATTTCAGTAAAACTTCTCGGCCCTCAACTCCTCCACTAAGAGACGAACCACAAATTTCCCCATTAACATCTCCATCCTCTGTCCTTTTAGAAAATCGGACATATTTTCCTAGCTCAAATCCTAAGCTCGCCTCAAATAATAGTCGAATCACTAGAAATGAACAATCTTCATCTATGGAATTATCTTTCATGAATGAACTAAAACAGCAGCAACAGTCTACAGCTCTCCAACAAACTGAACAAAATTACATAGAAAAGCAAGCCGTCGATATTTCAATTGATAACACTGAAAAAACATCTATGAAAGACGACAACCCAAAGGAGGGAATATCTGCTAATCCTGATATTGCAGCTTCTGAAAGTTCATCTGTTCCCACTACACCAATAAAGGTTAAGAAATACACTGTGAAAGAGTATAAAGAGTATCAGGAAAGGAAGAAGAAAGAATCACTTCAAAATGGTGGTAATACTGACTCCTCGGCTCAAGAAAATAATTCTAACGGCATTACATCAACAAAGGTGAATGATTCAATGGAAACAGAGAAAGCACAAAATACTTTTGAAGAACCAAGCACCAGTTTGACTTCATCTCCTCTAAAACCTCTTACGCCATCAAAATCGTCCACTGAAATCACAAGACATTCCTCATCCCCCACTGATGATTATTTTCCTGAAGATCTGCCTATTGAGTTTTCCACAACATCCGATTCGAACAAAATGTTTACGATGGTGTGTAGATTTTTTTTAAATCTTTTCTTTCTTCAAAGAATAATTTTCCATTTTATTTCGTAGGATTTTGCTTCGTATGATGAGCGAGGTAGAAACTCACCTCCCTACAAAGAATCTTCATCCAACAAACAATTGAGTGATTTCAATATATTACCTACGAATCCACAACCCTTACATGATTCTTCTTTGCCAACCAGCCCACGTTCAGGGTACACCTCCCCGCTTCGTGGTCAACGCTACGGAGGATTTAATGGAAATAGTGGCCCTTTTCGCGGCGGACGCATGATATCGCAAAGTGGTTCTTTCAGAGGTCCTCCAATTTCCCCAGGAGATCGAGGAAGATATCATAATTCCGGTTATTTAGGCTCTTCTACTGGTTCACCCATGAATTCCTTGCCTTCAACTCCAAGACAAGGCGCTCCCTCTTTACTCTCGTCCTCAGCGTCTTCACCATACGATCCTGCGAATCCGGATGGTCATATTTCTAATTCTCAAAATGATCGTGATCAAGGCCCTCTGGACAATAATAATCGAAGTAGTCCTGGTTTGGCTAACTCAATTGATTCAAAATCAAGAGAATATCCAAGGCTAGGCGGAGATCGATTTGACCGCGAAAGAAGCTGGAATCATGGATATTTTGGTATTGATAGAGTGCGGGAAAGAGATTGGAGAGATCGTGACGACAGTAGGAAAGATTGGAACAAAAGGCCAGATTATCATTATAGAGAACGAGATTATAGCGGTAGTGGTAGTAATGGAAGTGGAGGATCGGAATTAGCTCGTTATTCCATCGATCCTAGACGACCATCTAATGGTGTACACCAAGATAGGTACAGTTTAATGAATAGTGGAACAGGACTTCGCTCTACTATTTCTTATAATACACGTCGTGATGAATTGTCCAACATTACTACCCCTACGGTACGCAATGATATGGCTGAGATGGGCTCTGGATCTTCTCCAGTCCCAACTGGACCTGCTGCTGGAAATGACCCTCCTTTAGCTTCTAGCAGTCCTTTGCAACGGTTTGGTATGGAGGTAATCATCTAGATTCCTACATTAATGAAATAATTGGTTTTATTTTATTCATCTGCATTACTGATTAAGCTCAATGGGTTCTACAGGATTATCGACGAAATCGACGATGAGCCGGGGCTTAATTAATTTTTATTTTGTATTTGTTTCTTAGTTGTCGGGTCATATAAGCCTTTTTTTGCACTTATGCTTGTAATATATTTTTTCGCGATACTGTTCCAAATATTGAGCTGTTTTTATAATTTTAGGTTTTGCATTGTTCACTGACAATTACGCTTGATGGTCAATGATGTTTGCAAACATTTGATTCCGAAAAGTCTAATTTATTGCCAATGGAGTCGAAAATTTTACTTGCATATAAACATTCTTTTTTACATTAGAACCTATCATTATTAATAAAACTCCACATTATCAAGTAAAGTCTAAATTAGGTAGTATACAAGTCCTGTAAGAGAGCAGGCTTCTACGCAGCCTAAATCGACACGTTTTTAGTAAGGTAACGAAAGAGAATATTGCGAACATCATTGATATGTCCAATGGTGCGCCCAATTTTTGCAGCGGACACAACCGTATAACATTGATTTCAACAAAATCTTTTTAGTAATCTTTACGATTTTGAGGAATTTGTGACCCCGTTTGTACAATAAACCAAATGAATATCTATTGTAATCCATTTATAACTATATTATTTAAAAAAATGACATAATAATAATGAAATTATAATAGTTGGAAAAAAGATATAATAAAAATCATAAAATTTTTCCGTCTGGAAGAATTCTTCCCATTCTTGGGGGTCGCATCCGTAGTATTGATATTCCGTTCATGATAAAATAGTTAGACCTTTCACTTTGTTGATTCAAACCAAATTCAACGAGATCCAAACAAAAATCATCTTTAACCGTTATAATGTATTCAGACGTTTTGCCTCTTCTTTTTGCATTGATAGTAACACTATTTTCGGAAGGGACTACTACGATACCTAGATAGTACCCCTTCCAAATCACGAACAACCGAGGGACCTGAAATTGATTAATGATTAATTGATATTAATGATTTAAACAATGTGTCTAAATTTAAACATTTACCAATTGCTCGGTTATGATTCTTGGATTGGACTATAAACGGGATCTTTTTTACATTCCCGATTATATCCACACCCCCATCGCCTAGCGCAGGCCTAAAAGAAAAACATATCTTGAGTTGTTTGTAACTATGGCCACGATGCGCTTTCGATTAAAAGTTCATGTATCCCTATTTACCAATTTACTCTAATTCTCTAAATCAGCCAGCTTTCAAAACCTTCCGCTATCATTTTGAGATCTTTTCTGATCTTTATCCAAAATTTGCTTCTGATCGGTCACGTCACTTGTTTCAAAGTATGCCCGCTACCACATTTTGGTAAATCCAGTCATCAATAGCAAACTCTCTAAAGAATTCGAGATATATTTATTTGCTTCTTTTCCCGCTTTTGTCTTTGTTTTTTTATTATAGCGAGTACTTCGTGATTTCTTTGGTGGTTTTTTAGATAAGGTTGTGTTAAAAGTAAAGCTTTACTTTCTCTTTTTTTTGATGTATATATATTTTAATAAGAGAAGAAAAAACGTTGTGTCTGAGAATTTATTCTCAAAGCATGGCCTCTTGCGAAAGAGGTAGACATTTGTTTAAAATTCAAAAGAATTGAAATTTTTGCTTATCATGATCGCCTGCATCAAGGATGCCCCCGGATTCGTACACTGCTTCTAATTCCTTTAGCACCACAATTTCCACACCTTTTAAATAAGAGTATTATTTTTTTCTACTCCACCAATTGTATTTTTAATTGATAATCAATTAAAAAATCGGTTGTAAAAAAAGCAAGTCTGCCACCAGCGATCAATGTAGAAAAAATGGGAATATGTAAAGTTGCAAACTTCTCAATGACAAAGAAATTTTGGCAGTAATCCGTAATTATATTTATAAAGTGTCAGTCAAAGCAAAAGTATTAAAATTTCCTCATATATTTCAATTTTTATTATTTTTTGACTTTATCATTCAATGTCACAATGCAGTCCGATCAATTATTGAAAATTTGGTTTTATATAGCTGTTTGATTTGAATGATGAATAAATTGATATTAAGCAATACAAACTATCACTATACACTGTTTTTTTTTGACTAGTTCACCAAAAAATAATGTGATAATCTCTGAAAAATTGTTTATAAAGCAAATAATTTTAACTTTATTATTACTCAATAATTAGTCTGATTTATTCGCAGTACTGCATATTAATAGTAAATACAATATATTAGTTATCTGTCTAATTATCAGTATTACAAATAATAAATGATTCTTAAAGTTTATGTCTTTAATACTTGGAATAACAATTTAATTTTATAGATGACAATAATTAAATACAAGTTATTATTTTTAATATTGATTAAAAATGAATACATTTTAAAAAATCAGATAAGAATTATTAAATTATTAAATTATTGTTAGATTTAAAAATATTTACAACAACTTTCAAGTATTTTTATTTATATTTACAATTTTTTAATAATATTTTTTGATATTTTATAGAATTTTAAGATTTATGAAAAATAAAAACAAAAAAATTTGTAAGAATTAAAATTCAAGCCCAAAATACATTATTTTTATTATTTTTATAATAACAACAAAGTTTTTAGTTTATTTAATTCAAGGTTTATTTAGTCGTTTGTTAATTTTAAAAACAAAATTTTTTAAAAATTTAATATAAAAATATTTAATATTATTAATTATTTTAAATAGTTATTAATTTTTATAATAAATATTATATTTATTTAATATTAAAATATATTTAATATCTAAAAATTTTAAAGTTTTTAAATTAATTTAAGTAATTTTATTTTTTTAAATTAATAAAATTGAAAATTGAAGCAATATGCTAAAAAAATTAAATAAAAAATAATTTAACAGTTAAAAAATTAATACATATTAACAATTTATTTAATATAATTCATTTTAAAATTACAATTACTAATTTTCTTAAAAAAAATTTAAGAATTAAAAATAATACAATTATTATAATTTTATATTTAAATTAATATTTTTAAAATTTAATAACAAGTATTAATTTTTTTATTAATTGTTTATTTAATAAATATTACAAATTTTATATATGTTTTATAATATTTTTTAAAAAAAAATTTATAATATATTTTTAAATTAATGTATATTAAAAATTATAAAAAACAAAGTATTTTAATTTATTAAATATATATTAATCAAATAATTTAAATATAAAAATACAATAATAATAAATTAAAACAAATACAAACTTATAAATAATTTAAATTTTATGTAATTTATATAATAATAATAATAATAATATTTTTATTATTATTATTATTATTATTTTTTATTTATTAAAAATTTAATTAATATTAACAAAATTTAACATTAATTAATTAATTAATTAATTAATATGGTCCTATTAAATAATGATTGAACTATACGTTAAAAAAATTAATTAATTGATAATTTTTATTTTAAAAAAATTAATAAAAAAACATACTTAAATTTTGAAATACTTTAGATTAAAAAATCAAAAATATCAAAATTAATTATCATAATTAAATATTGTTTTATTTTTTATAATATTTCTTAAATAAGTATATTTTAAATATTTAAAGTATTTTTAATTAATCAAAATTTTATGTTAATAATTTTATTCATCATAATATTTTGGAAATATTAATTTAAGTAATATAAATTAATAATCAAAATAATAAACAAAGAAAATAAATTCAGATTTCAGCTTAATACTTGAAATCATTCATGATGTCACAAGTATTGAAATTTGTCCATTTCCAACTTTTCCTCATCTACCTTTGCATCTTTATTTTTGTTTTTGTTTCTAAATTAGAACAAATTTCTCAAAACTAATAAGACATGCAAGCTGCATCTCCCAAAACACTACAGAGGCTATAAACACCAACATTTACACATCGGGTTTCGCTTACACTTTCCCTTTTTTTATACTTGAACGTCAGACTTTCTTTATAGATCAACTTCAAGTTTTGGTTGCGTTCTCTTCTTTCACTTTATCTTTTACGCTTAGAAAATAATTTGCTAGCAAAAGGCATAGTATGTTTTCTGCTCGGTTGAAATGCTTTCCCGGAACTTGGAGCATTTTCAAACCTTTGATTATTAATTCGTTTGATCTCAGTTTGTTTCAAGGAACATCTGCTAATATAATCTACAATTGATACTATTTAAATACAGCCCGTTTCCAGCTTTACTTTAATTCCTTTAATTTTTTGGCTTTTGTTGGTAAGAATCTTGTAAATTGTCAAATCAACGATTCAAACTATAGTTTTAAATGTTTACTCTTCACTTTACTGCTATTTTTTATACAAACATCAGGGATTTGTTGAATTCAAAGTCAGTTGATTCCTTTCAATTTCAACCGAATCTTCAGAATTTCCATTCCACTGAGGACTACTTTAGTCATCAATCAAACTCATTTGCAGGTGAATGATTGCCGATAGCCGCAATTCACGAGACTCTTATTATTCGTCGCTTTTTGACGATTATGCATCAAGCTCTTCACGTCCCGGAAGTCCTGTAAACGCACCTCCAACTAGACTCATTGGCGTTAGTGCTAGTCATAAAAGGCGCCCTTCTTTGAATATAAATTTAAATCGCGAGAGCGTTAGTAGTTTGAGAAGGCAACCCTCCTATGATTTCCCATCACCTTCAACCCCTTACTTCTCATCGAACGACTTACCTCGTATAACAAGCCCTTTATCTCCATTTAATATTAGAGATTCAATATCTCAAGCTAGCCCTTCTAGTCCAAAATATCATTTTTATAATAACAGAGAAGACAAAAGAGATAATTTAGGAACAAGTTCCATCGATAGCGGTGGAAATAATGTTCATAGTAGACGAAATCGTATTGAATCAATAGATATCCATGAACCTCGAATGAATAGCTTGACAATTCCTCGTGGACAGGAGAATCAACTTTCATCATCACTTTCGGGAAGTAGTATTGGTGAGGAAAATAATATAGGCGAGGACAATTGTCGAGATTTCAATAGACCTTCCTCGACCAGTAGTTATGATGATGATCTGGATTCTATAAGAAACAAAGATAAATTTGCTCAAAGTTCATCAACTCTCAGAAATAGTCGCCTCAATGGAAAAACACAACTTGATTCTGATAGGTGAAAAAAACCATATTACATTGCTTTGATCCTTCGTCTCATGTCAATTAGTCATCTATTGTTTTCCTAATTAATAGGATTGTCGCACTTGCCTTATGTCAATCTTAAATATTAAACATATTCATCCGGATATATATAGAGACCAATACGGTTTCAAAAAGTCTTATCAGTGGGTTACTAGAAAAGAACATGCCGATTTTGAATCTACCTATACACATATTCAACAAAGACGCAAAATCAAATGGGATTCTTTATTGGCTGAAAATGGGGGAAATTTGCCAACCAAAAGCTCAAAAGGTAAGTTTTGCAAAACAGAACATTTGAACGAGACAATAATTTCTTTTTTATTAAGTAAGAAAATCCCAAGAACTTCAAAGCTTAATTTTAAACAGAGTTTTCTAAAAATGTACCCTATTCATTTTTCAGAACCAGAAAAAAGTTCATATTTTGCTTGTAAAGTTTTGGCATTAACTTATTAGCGACAAATTTTCTATTCTGTGACTCATTCTTTAGTAAAGCGTTATATTCGCAAAGGCATTCCTCCATTCCTGCGCGGATGTGTAAGTATTCGATTTTCTTCATATTCATATGGTAAAACATTCTGATCTATTTTATAATCATTCACCTTTAGGTATGGTTCCATTATAGCGGTGCAGCAAACAAGATGAAAGATCAGCCCGATCTCTACGAAAAGCTGCTACAAAAATCCGAAGATCCTCGGATAGTGAATGAATATGTTGAAGTTATTGAGCGAGGTTAGTCGCTAATAATTATATTATGTCAAGAAATTGTAAAAAAGATCAATATTATTCGTTCCATTTTAAGTAGTCCAATTGATTTGGTGACCATTAAGATTTCAAACCATTTGATGATAACCACATACGTCAAATAATAGCGAAAATAATGATTTGAAACATGAATTTTTGATCTTTAATAGGAAAAGCATTGGGAAATTTCCTATGAACAAATTTGACTTATCTTTAACTCATCAACCAACATAGATCTCCATCGTACGTTTCCGGAAAACATAAAATTCAAATCAACCGTTGTTTCCGAAGATGGCGGATCTACGCTAATGACCGATAATGTTCCCATCATTCAGTCTTTACGGCGTGTGTTGGTTGCATTTTCCCTTTATTCTCCAAATATTGGCTATTGTCAATCACTTAATTACATTGCTGGATTACTCTTACTTTTCATGGAAGAGGAGCAAGCATTTTGGACAATAGTAGCCATTATTCACGAATATCTACCAGAGAACATGTATGATGTAACTATGGAAGGGTCTAATGTTGATCAAGCAGTATTAATGCGATTAGTTATTGACAAGATGCCTCATTTATGGAACAAGTTGAGCGCTGGATTTGGATGGGACGTTGATAAATTGGACCTTAATATGCCAACCATCACTCTTGTAACGAGTCACTGGTTCTTGACATTGTATATAAATATCTTGCCGACTGAAACTATGCTTAGGGTTTGGGATTGCTTTTTCTAGTGAGTCAATGATCTAATTTTGAAGTGAGATTCGAATGGCTCTATAAATAAACTTGTGTTGAATCACTTATTTATTTTAATTTTAGTGAAGGGCACAAAGTGCTATTTCGCGTAGCTTTAGCTATATTTAAAATCAATGAAGATAAAATATTGGCGGTTACGGATGACCCAATGGAGGTTTTTCAAATCGTTCAGGTGCGAATACAGTTACATGAACTTTTTTCTATCAATTTCTCGGAAACATCAGAAGAACTTATATCCTTTTCTCTTTTAGAATATGCCTAAAAGGTTAATTGACTGTCACAAATTAATGGAGGTAAGTTAATTCATGATTCTGTGACATAATTTTCTTTCCAATATCTGACTTGGGTCAATTTAGGTATGTTTTCGACGACGCAAAGCTGTATCACATATCCAGCGAAAGGAAATTGAACGCCTACGGGAACATTTTCGTGAGCGACGAAAACAAAGGGTTGGAACCATTTTAACAAACAAATATTGATCCCACTATTCGTCTATAGTCGTATTTTTTACAAGAATTCCTTTTAAAGTATCCTCGGTTTGAAAGGTATTTTTATTACTATTTTTGATCCTGTAGTTAAAATTTAGATTAATATTTCAACTCGATACTCCATATCACTGGGGAATCTGTTTCTATGGTTACGATATTCTTCTCCAATTGATTTGATGTGCTAATCATTGTGCCGATTGAAGTGGGGGTTTTGGCTGTTGTGAAGAAAAAATAGACTGAATTGTCAATATCTTTGGCAACGGGATGATGGAATGGATATCAAGATGAGATATGATTAAAATAAGGGAAGATACATACTCAAATTCCATTTCAATCCATTTGTGGTCAAAATTGCATTCGACACCCCAATTGGCAAGATCCCGCAAGTAGGCCCTTCAAATCTTGGATCACATTGGATTTGATGTTTTCCTTTATCAAGCAGGATTGCCACATCATCTTGCGACACAAGATAGATATCCCTTTCATCTTTCATTTTGTGCAAAATATGAATGCTAGATATGGTTTGATCCAAACGCCCACCAAGTGCGCCCAAGGCTACCACATCGTACTAGAATTGTTTTTTCAAGTCATCTTTACTAAAAATTCCCGTATAATTCGAAGTGAATTTAAACTATAAAAATTTTATCTCACTTTTAAAACAGGAGTCAGTAATTGTTCTTTTTGTCGGTTTTTATGTTCTATATGGTCAATCAAGGCGATGCATTTTTCGAAATCAGTCGAATCTTGATCTTCAGATTTTCCTTCTATTTCAGCACCCTTGCGAATTGTCCCATGTGTTAAACGTAAACAGCATGTAATATGATGTAAAGTCAGGCATGAAAAATTGAGACCACACCTTTGACATATAATAATTTGCAACTTCAGTATGTAAAGAATCAAGATCACCGCATATGTATTCCGGGATATACCTACCAAATTTGAAAATGAGAATTAGCAATAGATTAAAAAAATAAAAATCAATGAGAAAGTGATTTAGATGATATGCCTATGCTCTTTTTCGCTGCCTTGAACACACTCATACAATCGATTGGCACCACCATCGGCACAGATCCTTAAACTCGCTTTATTTTTCAAATCAAGCATAGCAAAATGATCCAACAATAAAAATATGAAGCTCATGATTAATACAAAGTATTACCATTACTCCACACTGCATCAAGAATCTTGTCTCGTTGTGAATTTGAGATCGGTTGATTCAATATAATCAAGGCATAATTTTGAATTAACGGGCGATTCAAGTCTTCAGTGGAATCTTTTCCATTCTTTAATAAATCTTGGATGAAAAATTTTGTTGGTGCCCAATAACGTATATGGTTGATTTTGACATTTTTGATAGTGGTTAATGACATTTTTGTGTGAGGTTTAAAAACAAATGATCCACCTTATAAAAACTAATTTGCTCGGATAAAACTAACGAAATTTTGGAAACTTTATTTTGAGTCATTTGATGCGTTGTTAAGAATTATTTCTTAACTAGCGTAGGATAATCAATGTTATTATTATCATTTGCGTTAAAAATAGCCTAGATGGTAATTGTAAATTATTATAGCAGATATAACTGATAAATTAAAATCAAAAAAAGATTTGCTTTTATTTCTCTTTCAAAGGTGAAAACGTCAATTTAATATAATACTGTCAATTAGTATCTTATTTTAAACACCAAGAAAACCTAACTTTAAAATGTCATGCAGCGAAGAATTAGCTTCAAATGTAATTTTTCTTCCTTATTTTCAGGCATTTCATGCAAACTAATTCGTTTCATTAAATCTTTTTAACTTTCCAAGGGTGCCATTTTCACAATTTTCTACTTTGCATCAGCACGAGATGCCACGCAAATTGCATCAGAAAAAATTGAAATACCAAATACTGGTGTCAGTTCCGATGTTCAGTTTTCGCTTTCTTTAAAAGATTTAACCATGTTATTATCACTACGCCATCCTGCTCTTGTTCCTGTTTTACAAGGCAGTCTTTACGCGGTGAATATGGAGTATGTGGATAAAGAGGATAAAGCATTTCGTGTGAAGCCTGGTGATGAAGTTGCTGTTATTCCTCCAGTATCTGGAGGGTGAATTTAATTGAAAAGATAATGTTGGAACCTTTAAAAAAAGAACTGCAAGCAAAATATACCAAGAAAGCAACTCATTTTTGTATTTTACTGCTGTTCAAAATGAAATATTATATATAGCAAGCAATGACCAAAAATAAACATTAAGTCCTTGATAAATTAGCAAGGTTGCTTCTTGAACAGTTAATTACATTTAACAAAATTTCCTTGATTTCTTAATGAGTCCTTTTTCAGAGTTTGGCAACTGAATTATAGCTCGAGCAAAATAAGCATCTCCAAGTTGTCGCCTTGTGGGCACCGGAAGATTAGGTCGCCTTGCTTTTGAACTAAAGACATGGCGATGTGTCTGCTGAAATTGACTATAATTTGAAGAAATATATTAAAAATATTCTAGTTTCATGAAAATCTATTTTCTTCTTACCTTGGTCGCAAATCTTTATAAATCCATGAGTCCACGCTTTCAGAATTAATATTTAGTGGGCCTTTCCTAAATTTTAATAATGAGCGAACCAACAAAAAAGCCAAAATCGTTGCGGTTACCTAAATGAATATTAATTCTGTCAGTTTTTATATTAAATTTCTGACATACAAAAAGAAATAAAAATACCGCGGAACAGATTAGTATGGAATTTTGCCAACCAAAGTGTCGACAGAAGAGGAGAAGAGTCAGCAAATTGGAAAAATCCACTAAACATGAATAGAGCTTGGAATCTTAATACTCAAAGTTTAAGACGCAAAATGACACTATTAATACTCAGAACTTTACCAATTGAAACCATAAAGCTATCAGGCTTAATCCAATGAATAATTTTACGCAATGACAATACGGCTATTATGACCATTATCGTGGTGTTGAGTACACCAAAATTTATAAGTTGTCCTAAAAACCAAAAGCTAAGTTTTCCCTTTTATAAGTAAACTTGGGTACTTGGAATGATAAATACCGTATCCCCAATTAGCAATGTCAACAATTGTGACCAAGGGCCGGACAAGTTTGATCATGTCTTGATGACTTTCTCTTGCCTCAATTGTGGTGTCAGTCAATAAACGGATTTCAGATCGAGAAAGATACAATAAATCATGTAAATTTTTTCTGGTTTCCTCGAATGAGGCAAGCCATTCAGCGGTTAATTCTTTTTGTGCCTTCTAAAATTTGTGTCAATAAAAAAGATGTGTCCTTTGAAATGCGAATTCAAACACTTGTAGAATTCAAAAAATCTTAATTACTTTATTTTCGGTGATATCATTACGAAGTTCTTCCTGTAGATTTGTGATATCGTTTACTATAGAATTAAGTATTTCAAGACTCTGGAAAAGTGTAAAAAAAAATCATAAAATGAATTATTTCGTTTGATAAGATTATCGCAAAAAAAAAACGAGAGCATTCAAGCCTTACCTGAAGAGAGTCCTCAAGCTTCCCGAGATGGTTTTCCAAAATTATTTTTGTGGTTTCCTGAAACCAGATATATATATATTAAAAAATTTGTAGCATAATTTTCTAAAAGCAATTGAAGCAGTACTTACCGTCATTGTTTGAAGCATCTTGGAAAATTGAACGCTGGTGGTGAAAATTTCATTCAATTTCTTTCTCATGGTAGTATATGTGTAATAAATTCTCAAAATGAATTTGATTCATCATAAAATGAAAAATTAAACCCTAATAATTACATTTGAAAGATTCTCCAAATTTTTTGTTGCATAATTGGCGGACTCTTGGGTCATTTCCTATTTACAATCTCACGTGAAATTGTTGATGAAAAGAAAAATTGAGAAATAAAATTTATGTACCTTGATTTCTATCAATCCTTGTTCTGTTGTCTTTTGAACATGCTGAACAGTTAGACTGCTGGTTGCCATATGTTTAAGACTACCTTTGATTATTTCAATGATCTGCGGAATTTTAACATGTTCTTGGGAATCAGTGACAAAAAAGCCACTTGAATACAATGAATTGAAAACTATATTTACCTCAAAGATACCGGAAACGTTTGTTTGAATGGAACTAAAGACACCGTTCGTGAAATTTGCAACATCATCCAACTTACCAGCTGTTTCATACTGCTTAGATAACACACTATTGACAATCTCTCGAGCATCTTCCAAATTGCTTTTGAGTTTTGTCATAACATTGTTGACGATACCAGTGGTTTTCTAATTTTTCAAAGTATTACTCAAATTTCCCATTTTTGACCTCATTTTCAAGAGCATACCTCAATTTGACCCACAGACTCAAGAATTCCTTTTTGCAAATCCTCCAAGTTTTCTAATTTGGTCATTTCTTGTTTGCGCCACGCAATCATTTCTCGCTGTTGTATACGAAGAATCTCAAAATTTGCCACTTGGTTTATCGTGATATTCTTGTGAAGCTCTTCCAATAAATCTGATTAAAAGTTAGTTAAGAGAAAGGTCGAGTAAAATTATAAACAAAAGAAGCTTGACTAAGGCAAAGCTTGCCTCTTTCAAGTGAATATCTGACGGCGAAGCACATATTAACTACAAATTACCAATTGCTTGAGACTTTTTTACTTGCATAATTTAAAAATACTATGTATAAGCCTTGTAATCCAAAAAATACATACAAACTTGTCGAAAATATCCAGAATATGAAGTCCACAATTGTGGTATTCTTGCTAAAGCTCTGCAAAACAATTGGAAATGTCAATATTTAATCCAGCCAAGTGATTTCATTTTTACGAAAATTAGATTGAAACTGACTCCACGCATTTTCCCACATCCTTTTCTGCTTGACATTCCATAGGGACATCAAGATTAGCGGTCGCAATTTCACATTGCGTCAAACGAACTGCATCTAAAAATGCAACACTTTTTTTCAAAGTGAATTTATTGAATTAAAGAGAGAAAAGTCATATTTCTTACATTGAATTTTATTCTCTTCATGGATCTCAATACCTCTACATCCATTTCTTAAATCTTTCGCTGCTCTTTTGAAGCACTTTTCCTTTCTTTGCTCGTACTGCATCAAGGAAACTTGCCAGAAACCAATGTTTCACATCTTTATACCAAAATACATAATGGTCCTATCATTCTCTTGATTGAGCTAATATATAACTTACCAAATCCATGTTTCACTATAACACTTTCCTCACTTGAAAGCTTCAACAAATTTTCGGCCCATTCTACAATTTGACGGGAAAGATCAAAATTGTCATTCCGAGAATATTAATTTTAGAAAGCTAAAATGGACCTGAATCAACCCCCGACAAGGAATTGCCTTCGTGTTGCTGGATTTTTTTACTGTTGCCAAAATACCAGAACGAGGGTTTATAAAATTGAGCAAACCCTAATGTAAGTATTGTGCTCAAGATTAATAAAGATCGCATGAAAAATGGCATCATTTTTTATGTTTAAGCTTCCAAGTTTTTTAAAAAATATAGTATGATAATTAAGCAAAAACTTTTGCAATTACAAATTAGAAGACTTCACAAAGTTTAAAAGCACATAATTACGTACAAGATGTCTTTTGGTGATTTGATTAAATTTTTTTGGTAATGAGAAATCTGCTGGGATTTAACTAACCTTTCAAATTCAAAAACCAATCGGGGTGTAAATTCTAAATTGGGCCTTTAAAATGTGCAACTGTATGAAATAAAAATACCAATTGATAATACGTCATTTTTACTAATAATGTTGTGATTATGTCAAAAATTCTAATTAAATAAATATCAAACTCTCACAAATTCGTTACTAATTAACACTATTTTTAACTCCATCCACCTTTGATATTAGGACCTGCCGGAATCTCAGCTTTATCTTATAAATCACCTCAAATGTATTTACGCTCTCTAAAAGTAAAACCCGTTCGAGGGATCTCACAACACCGAAAACTCACCATCACGCATTTTACGACTCTTGCATCTAATACCAATTTCCCAACTTCTTCGTCGCCTTCTGCTTCTATTCCTTTCATGGTTTGTTGGGTTGACTTTTAGCCACTTATCTACATTCAATTAATGGCACAAATTGTACTTGTCTATCCTTAATATAAAGATAACCTCTACTTCGCGTCAAAAACTATATGAACTTGAGTACACTAAAACCGAAGTTGATTCACTCTCTCCATCACAAGCCCTCTTCATTCTTGAACATAATTTTACACCAGAGTCTTACGGCGCTTACGTACGTGCCACATATCAACCTAAAAAAACACCCGAGGTTGAATTTGAATTGCCTCCGGTTATTCAACTGGGGAGTGGTGACACTTGTGGAGATTCCATTAAAGCCATCCCAACACAATGTTGACCATCCAGTAACGCAAAAACGCACTTAGAGTGGTATTTCAAGGCACTCATTTATGTTTCCAAACTCAGAAGTCGTTTCCAGTAATTGGTTTTATTACAGAAGATATATGTACTGTGCACTTGAAATATTGGAAATCTTACACTAGTTGAGAGAAGTCGCACAATTTTGAACTTCCTGTAAAAATTCAATAGATTTGAATTTTTACAGGTGCTCAAATTTAAACTATGGATTATCGATATTAGTGAAATAACCTCAGAAAGAATTATAAAGGTGAATTTGGAAATTCATCGTGTCAGAACCACAATTTTCTAAGTGCAAAGTCTAATATATATATATATATGTACAAATACAACTTATTACTTACCAATTATTAGTCTCTCACTAAAGGGAATTATTTCAGACCCTGACAAACTTAAAGGTTGATATCAAAAGGAATCCACTTTATTCTTCGGAATATACTGTATTTACTGATGTATAATGCTCCATGTTCTTCTCCCAAACTTTTCCATTGCCCGTGGGGGGTATCGGAATAGGTAGGAAAATTGTGTAAATTGGACTATAAATGATATGAAATAGGTAAAAATATTCCAGAAATCAATCGATTTACCACTCATTCACTTACTATTTGCTAAATAAAGAAATTTAAAATTTTTCAGTTAAAATATTAAAATTTAAATAATCAACAAAATCAATATTTTACTTACTAGTTTCTGCCAACATTGAAAAATTGCCTTAAATTTGTCCATGCTCCAAGGTTATAAGGGTTAACAAAAATCTATGTGTAATAAATTATGGCGTTTAAATGAAGAGCAGTCTATGAATGAAACGAGAGTGCAATGATAGTCACCTCTCCTTTTTGTAGGGCTGAATTCTTTGCGAAATTATTATTATAAAATTCTACTGTTGTCTGGGCCGTAAGTATCTATAAAAAGCGATGACTATGTATATTAGATGATGATGATGATGATGAATAGATAAAAAATCAAGAAATCTTGGAGCAGCTTACCAAATAATAATGCCAAAAGCACATGCCACCTAACGTGAGAAGGATTGATTATGAGCTAGAATATATATATAGTAAAAACTGAACTGGATAAGTTATAATGCAAAAAAGCCACTACCTAGCGATAGCCCTATAGCAACTGCTAGAAGATACGACAATGCCACATATGGTCTTGGCATCCACCATCGCCACTAGTTTTTAAAACATCATATGAGTGTAAAATTAGATTCAGTCGTTACTCTATTGTTCCCATAAAGTAGGAAAAAAACTTACGTCATTATCTATATCGATACTCTGCAAAAAGGGTTGCCAAGCGATAGCAGCAAAGTAAAAGCATCCAAAAACCAAATAGGACATGAACAGTACAAAGTAGCGATGATTAAAATAACCGACACAATTAGCTACCCATGGACAATGATGATCAAAGCGCAAGACACATCTCTTGCAAACGGAGCAATGGTGTGCCCGTTCTGGTTTTGGTAAATGGCCTGATTTTAGGATCAGGGGACATACAAGATTTAAGAATGTATTTTAGTATACAATAAATATAAATTTTGAACAAAATTGGCATACATTTTTTGCAAGTCTTGGGAAACTCTTGATATTCCTCTAATTCCAAGAACAAATCTTGTATTGATGGGTCATCATTGGGGTCCTAGCATTATAGGAAAAATAGGTGAATGTAATACAAAGCTTGAAAATGCAAAAACTAATCGAAAGTATCCATCTAACCTTCACAACTCACCGACGAAGTGGTGCCCCCATTCAATACACCACCAGGTTTTGTTCTCACAGCCATGTAATAGTGGAAGGCAATACACACCACTATGTACACGCTAAAGGCTAGACCTAAGCAATATGAAAACTTAGTCCAGATATAATCATCGTCCCAAGTATAGAAAAAAGGAAAAACCACGGAAAAATAGACAAGAACGGCGAGCCCGATCAAGGTAACTGCCAATACAATGAAGACAGGGCCAATGGTTCGTATAAGGGTACTGGCCGCCTTGTCGGCAGCTACAAAAAGCTTTTGACGAGTTTCACTGTACACCATGTGGAAAAAGGCAGGAATAATTGAGAGAGTCTACAAATATAGTAAGGAAGAAGGGTGAACTGCGAACAGTTTTTCAAAGAGGATGACAAACCTGAGTTTTACAATACGAACGCCAAACGAAGGATAAATCAAGCGCAAATCATTGATTAATTGATCTGAGACTGTGATATAGTTGTGTCAACTTGTGATACAAAAAATTTTCAAAGTAGTTTTTTGTATTTCTGATCTCTGGGTCGAAGCGTTTTTAGTCAAAATTTGAACTAGATAATGTATAATTCAAACGCCTACAACGGCTACCCTTATACTCCTCCTCAAATACCAGCACTCTCACCAGATTTTGACGCAGAGTCTCTGTATTCAAAACCGCAAAAATATCTTCGCTTTCGCAACTTTCACACCACCCACTTTTCTCCACATCGTCAGTTTTTTCTTCAGGCGTTAGACCCAAACCCTCAGTCCTTATGGTCCGTGCCGGGCTTGAAAGTGGAAACTGGAAAAGAGTGGAAAGAGGGTTATGGCGGCAGGGGAAGCTATAGTACCTTCTATAAAGAAGGAAACATTGCTTGTGAGAACGAAGAGGTGGCGCAAGGAGAAGAAGGGGACAGTGAAAACTTGGAGTTTGTGCTGAACGAAGAGACTATAGCAATGTTTCGATTTTCAGAAATTCGAAAACTAGAACGTTAGTGTGCGCCGGATATGATTTTAATCGATCAATTGTCTAATTAACCCGTTTATATAATAATTGCTTTTTTGCAAAGGCGAAAAGGCCGCCTTGGCAGCCGCACAGATTTCTGAAAAGAATCAAATCACTTCATCCACATTTCCACTTGACTACCAGGAAGTGTACGAACCTTCACCGGAACACGTTGCACCCAGATCTCAGACAATGATTCAAATGAAAGAAATGTACGGTGAATCTGGATCTCGGAATATAATCCATTTAGAGGCGGCCGTTAATGCCATGTTTCGACAAAGTTTTAAAAAAAATAGTGAGGCCAATAAAATCAAACCATCGATTCAATATTTTGATGGGGATCCCAAAGAAAATAACAAAAATCTTGATTCGTGTGAGGAAGATGAAGACGACGAAGTTGTATATTGGCCTGTTTTGCCATTACGGTTTTAAGAACATTTGCAAATTTACTCAAGTTTACCCTTGAAAGAAACTCTCCAATTGTTCCGGTGTTTCGAAGCTAAGGTTTTGTCGCAGCAAAATTTCTAGGTCTGAAAAATACAGGTAAATTTATTATTTTCTTTGCTAATCCCGTTTAATTAATTTATGATTTTAGTTCTTTCCCTTTTGATGAGTAAAAGGTATCATCCTTGTTCTTTGAACGGCCGCAATGAAGGATCAAGGCCACTGATCATGTGATCATAATGGTACTTTATCCTTTTGCGCTTGAGCTGTGTTGACGAGAAAAACCAAGAGGCCATATTAAATTTCTGAATGGAAACCACGAATTATACGACTTATAAATCGAAATATATATTTTCTGAAATATCCACACTAACGTCAATATTCTTCATTTATAATTGTTAAAAAGATTCACTCTGCTATATTATTAAAATTTCAAAAAAGAGCCAGGGTAAGTTGAATAAATTCTATTTTAAATATTAAACTCTTGACATCAATCAATCGATTAACCATCCTCATCTTCACCAGTTGACCAAAATAATGACTCGACGTTTATTACTAAGTTTCGTTCAAATATTTACATATACAACAGAATTAGGTGTATTTTTCTTGTGTTTTGTATGTCTCTGAAAACGGATAGAAAGGGCATATGGTTATTTGGTCAAAAAAAAAAAGGAGAGATTTTTGTGAGAAATAAGGCCAAATCTTGGTATTTGATAAAGAGAGAAAGCATATTTGGCTTTAGATTTCGTGATGAGGGGTTTCGTTATAGTTTTCAGATTTACGGAGATAATTTATCTTGAAAGTATTTTCAATTATAGAAATTTAGGATGAAGTTTGGTTTTTGGAAAAAAGGGCTCTAATGATCACGAATGCTCAAATTGGATCCGGATCAACACTTTGCAGTGAGTGGTGGCCTTTCCTGAGCGCGAGTTTGGTGTGTATATGTATGTACGTAGAGATGTAAACAAAACGTAAGAAATAATGGTTTCAAATATCGCAAGAGATTCAGGAGTGGGATGTGATGTGATGTGATGTGAAGGATTTTTTAGAGAAAATTTTTTAATAAAGTGTGCAAAAAGGGGTAAAGGGAAAGCTGGTAATACATTCAACAGCGGCCCTAAACCACAGGAGAGTACTTTGTTGGAAATTTTTTATCGTATCAGAGATTGGGAAAAAAAACAATTTTTTAAAAAAAATGTCCGAGTTTTTGTTTGAAAAATGATCAGAAAGATGTTGTTGATCTTTTTTTTTTGCGCACTTCAATTTTAACTAATCGGGAGTCAAAAAGATGAAACTGTAGGGAAAACAAAAAACTCTAAAAAAAGTGAAACGTGGGGGACCGCGTTTAACCCAGAGGAAATCCAAGAGACTCCAAAGAAGTAATCAACCCTTATTAAGTATATAATACAAATTTTGGGAAAGGGGAGATGCAAGTGATGAAAAACTATGATTGGTCAAAAACAAGGTGCGAAGATAGATCTGATAAGTTTAAAATTCAAATGGCAAATTATGTGCACTTTTTTAATTTGCACCATAAAGTCCGAAAAAAAAAACAAAAAAAAAAAAAAACAGAAAATGGTTTAAAAAAAGCCGGCAAAAATTTCCCAAATTATTCGAGAAAACTACCATGCAAAGACCTGTTTGGGGCAGGTGCAGTCATTGACGAGGATGTTGGTCCCAACGCTATAGGAGAATTTATTTCCTGATCCACTAGACTAATGGGCCCAAGCGAAGCTGGCATATTCAACGAGGGAGTTGAATGTGCACTAATTGGGCTGGTATTACCCGTTGGAATCGTCATGGAATTAGTAGAGGTTGTGGGTGATACACTAATAGGGCCGTATACTTGTTGTTGTTGTTGTTGTTGTTGTTGTTGATGTGTTTGTATCGGTTGTGGCTGTTGAGAATCTGGGGCACCCTCATCGATTGATCGTTGCTTTTTACTTGATCGACGACTTGGATTCTGTCCATTTTCGTATCGTTGACGCTTTTTGATCACATCCGTCTTCATTGATAATGGTCGTTTTTCGTGATGCAGCTTGAAGCTATGATGGAGAATGACAAGAGAAAGACGGGTTATATGTGACTCGTCTATTCCATATTTCAATACTTCATATGATGGGTGCGGATTTCACAAAAAATTTCCAACATACTATAATCCGCATGCATTGCAAAGGGTTTGCCCTTCTTCATCTCGACGCCATAAAGGTGTGGTCATCGTGCCGCAATTTGAGCAGACAGGTTGTGCGGTCTCATCATCGCGTGCATCTTTACGTACAATATGTGGCTTCATGGTTTTTGGACGAGCCATCTTGTGAAGTTTTAAGCTATTGATTGGTGGGTAGAGAGAATTACGTTGAAAAATCAAGTTTTTTTTTGTTTTAGACAAATTTGAATCCTTTTATAGATCAACAAGGAATAAACCATATCTGACCGTGTAAAAATTTTTAAAAAAAATGTTACTCACTATAAACCACAAGCATTACACAATAGTTCATCGTTAGCAGACCGCCTCCATAGAGGTGTAGATGTGACGCCACAATTGAAACATTGTTGTTCACCGTTCGAATGAGACTTTTTTGGTCGACCTTCCGGTGTGATTGATGACTGACGATGTGAGGAGGTGGAGGAGGTGGAGGAGGTTGTCGAGGATAAATTGTTGCCAGGTTGAGGGAGGTTGGTTGAACATGTCGCGTTGACGGATGAAGGATCTGTCGAATATTGATGACCAACATATACAATGTTGTTTCCCGACATACTTCCTATTAAAGTGTTACCGGAAAGATCGTTGACGTTGGATCCATTGAGGGTGGGGTTTAATATTAAACTATTGTTCAGATTGCTATTTGCCGATGAGCTCCGAGGAACATATACGGCATTGTGTATACCGGAAGCCGATGCTGCTACGAGTTGATCATTTATTTGAGAATTTAATTGATATGACAAATTCGATTGGATACCAGCTGAAGATTGTTGATTGACCGCGTCTGTCGAAAGCATTGAATTATTATTATTGAACCAGTCCATCTCTGTTGGAGAAGTTGGTTCCGATGTATCAGGTGAAGAAGGATAAAATTCTCTCATTCTAAACATGGCCGCGATGTCCAGTTCCATGACAGGAGCACGGTCGGGATGTAAAAAAGCGGCGGCATCAAAACCAACAAATGGTCCGGGTAATCTTACAACCTGATATGGGTCTTGATCATTTGTATATTGATGTAATACGAATTCCTGGTGGGAAATCCCATTCATCTCATTAAAGAGCTCTTGCATCGCGTTATTGGTAGCTAGATTGGAATCATCGTTGGCGGCAAGTTGCGAGAGAACGGCGGCGGTGAGTTCATTATTTTCTTCATCGATCGAGAGGGTAGGGCTATTCAAGGGAGAAACGTTACCATCGAGCGTCATATCGTTTCCTTCCGGTACAGAGATGGCGTCACGAACGCTGAAAGTGGCATCATTAATGTCATCATCATCGATATTAACGGATGTGATGAGATCTCCATTGATTGATGTGGTGTCTAGGATTATATCCTGGTGATTATTATTACTGTTGGTAGTTGACTCGGAGGTGATGGGTGCTTCATCCTGTAGATTATTATTATTATTATTATTATTATTATTATTGTCATCATCATCCTCATCATTATTATTATATTCTACATTAAGAGGATTTAGTTTTTTATCATGATTTGAAGACGCCGAGGTTGGGGATAATGCGACCGAGTTTGTTAGAAGCATGTTATTTTTTGAGGCATTTTTTTGATTATTGCCACCTTTTTTTGTGGTAGTGATGAGTGATTGCTTTTTGTTGTTTGATTTCTTTTTTCCTTTTTTGTCGGGGGACTCGAGACCTCTTGGACGATAAGTTGGAGCGGCTAGTTTACTTAATTCTGTGGCCTTTTCTGTTTCCAATTTTCGAGTGGTGGAGATTGACAATTTTTTAAATTTTGATTGAGTCTTGTGGTCGTGAACCATTTGGTGATGCATGAACCAAAGCCTCCATGATAAATTTTCTAAACGTTTGCCATATTCAAGAGCATCCTTGACCTTTGTCATTAGGCGCCAGGTTTTCGACAAATCTGCCTCACTCTCAATAGTTGATAACATTGAGAAGGCTTTGTTTCCTTTGAATTTGAGTTTTGTTGGAGCCATTTTTGTTAATATCAGAGAGTAGGTGACTAGAAGAGAAAGGTGAGTTGAGGGGAGGAGGGGGGAGAACAAAGGAAAAAGAGCAGAGGGAGAGGAGGTGAGAATAAGTTGAAATGTTTTTTTGTTGGAGACTTTCAACAATTGTTTCAATATTTCAATTATGATGGATAAGGCGAATATTAGATAGCGAGTTTTGTCAGGTTGAGCTCATGGATTCCCAAAAAAGTATCGGAATAAATAAGATGGAAAAAACAAAAAAGGTTTTGGACAAAACAAATAGAACAACAACAAATTTTGGGAATGACAAACCTGTTATTTTTGTTGAAGTTGGTGGGAAGTTTGTGGTGTATCTTCACAGTTGTTGTTTTTGTTTTTTTTTTGTTGTTTTTTTTTTTGGTATATTTTTTTTTGGGTTGGGTTCAAAAGTTTAATTTTTTTGGTTGGAGCAGTGAGATAAATAAGGTAGGTATTATTTAAAGAGCAGAACTCTTTGACACGCTCGGTATGGGAGGTGACAAGATCTTGGGAAATAAATAGACCGACTAAAAACCAAAGAAAATTTTTGGGGTGGTTAAAAGTTTTTCGTTCAAAGTCAAGAAATGATTAAAAAAAAGCAGTATTCCACCAAGTGTGTGTGTGTATGTATGTATGTATGTATATATGTTTGTATGTATGAGCGAAGAGTAGTATTCATACCAACACGTTTCTTCTTCTACCCACTTCAAGACACGTTGAGACTTACAAAAAGTGAAACAGACTTATGAACGGACGGACGTTACGGGCGAAAGGGAACCCAAGTGAGAACAGTGAAGGGAAAAGTGTAGAAAAGAGAACCGTAGGACAAGAAAAAGGAAAAGAGGAAAGGAGGGACCAGGTGAACGGGTTGACTAGTTTAAACAGTGGTGGAGTGACAGTCTGTTTGTATAATGAGAGACTCTCAGCTGATAATATAAAAAAACCACAGACGGATAGTCGGTTGGTAGGTAGTTAGGTAAGTAGGTAGGTAGGTCTGTGTTGCGAAAGACTGACTAACTAAAATTGCAAATTTGGAAGGAGGAAGAGTTTTACAATTACACCAATACTTCCTAACCAGTGGGTTTGTTAGCCGGGGTAAACAGGGAGTAAATTCATAGGTTTGGGAAGAGAGTACAGGTTGTATATATTTTTAGTGATTTGATAAACTCTTTGGGAGTTTATTGAGAAGGTTCATAAACGGACAGATATCCTAAATTCTAATTACTTTTTTGAAAGATAAAAATTCTGATTGGTTAAAAACCGGGAAAAACCGTTACACGAAAATATAATTCTAAGAATAAATTTTTTTTTAGTGAGTGTGACCGATATTCTGAATCACATATAAAGTAAAAAAAAGAAAAAGTAATAAAGGGTAAATCATGCATATAAAAAATATATATAATATATATGTGATGGACTAAATATATCTATTTTGAAAACACAATATAAGAAGAATAATAATAATAGTAGTAGTAATAGTAGTAGTAGTAATAGTAGTAATAGTAGTAATAGTATTAGTAATAATAATAAGAATAAGAATAATGATAATAATAATAATAATAATAATAATGATAATAATAATAATAATAATAATAATAATAATAATAATAATAATAATAATAATAATAATAATAATAATAATAATAATAATAATAATTTATCATGAATCAAACTAATTAAAAAGGTTTGAAAATTTTCACCTTTCAACTTTATCACTTATTACCCCATCCCATGAATAGTAATAACAAGATTTTTTAACTTAAACGTAGATTATTTCTACAAGAACTCCTTCCCGAACAGTGTACTAATTTTCGCATCATGCAATAATAATAATAATAATAATAATAATAATAATGATAATTGATGATATTATTATATTAAATTTGATTGAAAATTTTCTTTGATCCAAACTATTATTGCGATACAAATGCGCGGCGGTAAATGAACATTTGAACACGAATGGATAGCCATCAAAGTTAACATGTCGAAAATATGGCCAACTAACATAACCTGATAACGACGTGTGTTCCTCTCCTCTAAAACCTAAAATTTTTACGATGCATGTGGGTTGAATTTTAAATTTGATTTATTTAAAAAATAAGCGGCGTCAAATCTTTCATAAGAAAGAAATTTGGCAATACTTATCAACGACTCTGATATTGATTATTTGCAGCAAAACCAATTTGATAACAAAAATTAATTTCCAGAATTCGAAAACTTTTTTAATGATAGCTTGTGTTTAAGTTGATAACTTTAAAAATCCATTATTTGTTCACAATTGGAGAACTCATTATGCATGAAAATTAGACGTGTGCGTGTGTAAAATTTTTAATTATCGGCGAGGAAATCAAAATTGATCATGGAAAGCTTTTTGGAAATTTTGATAATAATAATAATAATAATAATAATAATAATAATAATAATAATAATAATTTATTGTGCAATTTTTGATAATTGATGAAAATATGCGATGCGTGTCAGTGATAAATGAAAACTTAATTGATTATGTATTAAATGATAATGCTCGCCGAAATAGAAAATTAGAATTTCCATAAAGTGGTGAAAATTTTTTATCGAATGATATTTCATAAATTATACATATTAACTTGAATTCCTTTCTTCGTTAGGTTTACTTTAAAACTTCTTGAAACTAAAAAAACAAAAAAAAAATGTATATATTAATTGGTTCCTACCAGATTTTGATGATGATATTATCCGTTTAAATGTATTTTGATTTGATTTGATTTGATTTGATTTGATTTGATTTGATCAATGATCTCTGAAATATTTTCGGAATCGATCTATTCTTCTGCAAATAATTCGTGAGTTCAGGGATGAATTCCTTTTGTGAAACCAAACCAAACCAAACCAGCCCAACCCAATCTTCAAAGAAAGGGAGAAAACAGAGTACAAAGTGTATGACACAATTTCCACCAAAAAATTAAGTTTCCAAAATATTACTCTACATCTTATCATCATCGTACGTAACCTCCTAGATGATGAAAATTCATTATCAAAGATTAGCCTCATGGAACACATCTCGTAACTTCTATCCTAAATTTAGAGTTTTACTTTAGTAATCGATATCTAATTTAGGTTTTTCAAAGAGCCTTTGATTTTAATAGACAATTTTCCAAATGTAGAAATTTTATCCAAAATAATATCCTAAATTATGAAATAATTTTTTTAAATTCACAAACTTTTGATTGTGTAGTTTCATAAAATTTCTGAGCTTATAAATCGTCCAACCATATTTTTAATAAAAGTATTATATATACATCTAAAATGAATTTGTGATAAAATTTATTTATTACTTGATAAATGAGATTGGTCACAAGTCCGGCTATTATTTAATAAATTTGTATGAAAAAAAAAAACCTAAACAAACGAAAAAATATAATGGCTTCAATTAACCATGTTTAAAACCCAATTACAATCAGTTTTTAAAATAAAACGAAAATAAAATTTTTTGAAAGAATTCTGTAAACAAATAAATATTACAATTAAATCAAATGCGTTGGAACTTTGTCAATTTTAACCAAGTAATTTTATACAATCTTTGTAAAAAATTTTGAATCTATAAATTTGTAAATACATTTAATCTATATTGTTTAGATTGTTTAAATAATAATAATAATAATAATAATAATAATGGACTTTAATATTATCAAGTTTTACTTATTTTCATTAATTTATTTATTTATGTTTTACTTGCAAATTATTTTAAAAGAAATTTATTATTATTATTATTATTATTATTATTATTATTATTATTATTATTATTATTATTATTATTATTATTATTATTATTATTATTGTTATTATATAAATTTTTAACGTAATATCTTATATTTATTAATATATTTTTCATTAAATCGATATTCAATATTTATCTTGTTTCATTTTTTCGATCTCCATTGATTTTTATAAATTAATATTTTATGATAAAATTATCATATATATTTTTAATTCTTATTTTATTAATTATGTTAATTTTCGAAAAAATTAATCTCAGAAACTCAGAAACTTCTTATTTTACTCTGATTAATAATATTTTCAGAATCGCTACAGTTCCAAAGTATGAAAAGAATAAATTTGCCGTAACAAAAAAAGTGAAATTTTTTTTTCAAATCTTACCCAAAAGAGAAAAATCAACTTGAAAATGGAAACTGAAAATGGTAAAATCAAACTCTGATCCCTGTTTTATTAACTGTTCACTCGGATAAATATTAACTGTTTTATGCCTTAATATTGTCTGTTTACGTTTCTACCCGGTTTTCCCTTGAAACTTATCACAATGCATAACTACCTTTTTTGATTAAATGCATGAAATATTGAGAATTCCCCAATCCAAGTGTTTTAAAGGGGTTTGGATATCTATTTTCGGGGAACCAAATCGTAGGAAAAATGTGAGGGTGAGAGACAAGTGAAATTTCCAAATCAAAAGATTGAATAAAATGGGAAAAAGGGGAAATCAGAGAATTTTTTTACTACAAAATCTACGTAAATGTTCAGAGCTTTTGACAAGAGCTGTACGAGCTTTGCCATTGTTCATTGAAAAAGTTCCGAAAAAGATGTTATGATGATCTTCTTGTGCTTTTATTATCATTTATTTATGATGTTATTTTCTGTGCGTGCCTGAATGACCCAAAAAATTTTGATCTACTTTCAAATACACATTCCAACTTAATTAGGACGAAAAAACTTGACCTTTGAAAGAATAATTGAATCTTTTGATTTTCCAATTTCCCAACCCGCATGTCGCTCTAGATCACCGTGAAATTCTAAAAATTGACATCTATCTATTTCTGTCCCTATCAATTTTTTGCATTGAAATTTTCATTATGAAAATTCAAAAAAAAAAAAATTTCATGTATCACCACATTTTTGATATTCCAAACATTGCATGACAGGAAAAAGAAACTTTTGAATAATCATTCCCGAAATTTTGTATTATATTAAATTTCGTAACAGTCTCTTAATTCACAAACTAGCAAAAACTTTGAACACAACATTTTTAATATTTCAGAGAGGAGTTTAATGATTTCATGCGACAAGAAATATAGCCTTTCACTGGCGACACTGATTTCATTTTAATGTCTATAACGGAAATTGAATTATGATGATAGAATAATGTTTCAAAATGACAGAATCTTTGGTCATTATTATCACGCGGGCATCTTGTAATATTATTTCACATGGAGCTCAATTGAAAAATATGTATTTTTGAAATTTATTTCGTTTCACCTTACACGGTCAAATATATTACCACAGAAGCCAAAAATTTTATTAAAAAATCTATATCTTTACCAGGAAATAACGAAATTTTTGTGCTGTACACTTTTAAGAATGATCTCGCGTGCTCAAAGTTTAACCTTTCGATAAAGAATCACATTTAAAAAGTTTCGCATAAACAACTAAAACGCGGCTCGGAATCGTCGTCATGATCTATAACTCACTGCATTAATAGATCTCTGTATTAAAGAGAAAAATTCAAGGTTTTTGATTTGTGTTTCGGGAGTCTTGCATTTCATTTCCCTAAATTTTCTATTATAATAATTTATTCTGATAATTTCTTTATTAATTTTCAACTAAAATTAACCTTTTCTTTTCTCGTAATTAGAATCAGACTCCGCGTATTCGACAAATTAGGAAAATATATCCCCAAGTTTCTAGTATTGCACCAACGAAACGCGCACAATCACAACAGGTTGATTTTAGGACTGCTACAGAAAATTATTGCATCTTCTCTAGAACCAACCACAAAAATTTGATAAGTGCATATAGGGTTTAACCCCGCAAGTTAAATAATTACTGTTTGCTGCCAGAATACATGTCTTATCTTTCGTTGTGAACAAAATTTTTGTCATACTAATATTAAAAAAAAAATTTTTAAAAGTTTTCTCACTTCCGATTCTATGAACAATGGTTATCAAAAAGATTCTAAAAATGTTGAACGATTCATTTAATCTTCAATTCACCTAATAATCCTTTATCCCTTCTTTGAGAATATTCTAGAAATTTAGAGCTATTTTATCATTGACTAAAAAAAACTTGATGACAACTTTGATATTATCTATTAAAAAAAGGTCGATATAATCCCTTTCCAAAAAGTGAACCCACCAAAAAACACGCCTCCCTAAATCAACTAAAAACTTGTTCATCTGCACAGACTCAGTACCTGCATATTTATATATATATAATTATATAATTGATTTTATCACTGATCAAACTGGTTTCTGTTGTTCGACAAACATAGGATGCAATATGTTGTGCAAGGCTTGTCCAACACCAAATAATGAAATTGCCACAAGATAAAAAAGCAGTTTTGTTATTGTTCTACAGGTTTTGGAGAGGCACGTTGTAAAAGATTTTGTTTTTGCCTAGTGGCTGTTTCATGATGTTCTATTAATACTACCTTTCAGAATAGGTGATTTCATACACTTCTAAGCCTAGACCTCATGACCAACAATAATAAGGAAACATCGTCGTCCCCAATATCATACGCGTTTAAATAGTGTCAGATATACTGATACTCTTTCATATCTTACTTGATGAAGAATAAAGTTTCGCAAAAATTCATCAATTTATCCCGTAAAAGACCTCATTAAACAAAAAAACTCAACCCAGAACACAAAATCACAACCTGTTCTTCGACAAGTCGATCAAGTAGCAGGTATCGAACCTTCCTGCACGAAAACAAGTTAAGATTTTATGAAATTCACACGTTTTGCTGTGTGTCAGTAGGGTTAGTTTATGCTTGGCCAAGATGACGATAGTTGTGGGCGCATTGACTCATCACATTACTACTCTTTCTTTTTTTCTTTTTTCTTTTTTTAGTTTTTTTTAGTTTTTTTTAGTTTGCAAATGTTTGAAAGAAGAAAAGTCCAACTTGTTAACGGATCAATGGTAATCATGATTTAAAAAATTTTCTCATTCACTTTTTTAGCTCGCCTATCCTGTCTAAATTCTCTGCTTAAATTCCAACTTCCGAATCGCCTAAATAATTAGATAATCAAACTCGAAACTTTCTTGAAGTTTTAACATATAAAGTGCCCAAAAAAAATCTATTTTTATTTGCCGATTGTGATTTAACAATTCATGTAAGGGTCCAATTGACATCATAATAACAGAGGCTCAAATGATCATGAAAAAGCCCAATCTACCGAAAATCAAATCCAAACGAATGATACTTGTTTTTTGTGGCCTCCCTATCATTAAAATAGTTCGGCCCGGTTCCCATATGAGGTTATAGCCCATGTGAAATATAAAATTGGGGCTAACAATTAAATTATTATTATTATTATTATTATTATTATTATTATTATTATTATTATTATTATTATTATTATTATATTTGTCATCGGAGTATTGGGAAAGAAGGGCGGTTCTGGGAATCTTTTACATTCCAGTAGAAAAAAAGATTGTTATGGGCGATTATTTTAATTTGAGTTAGTTTCTAAATGCATACTTGAAAGATGAATTATAAACGGCTAGTGAAATAGTTGATTCATTAAAGAACGGCGTAATTTAGTTTGAAACTCAATTATACAATAGAATCCATAATTATTTCTAAAAGCCTATAATATTCAAGGATATTAAGAAACCTTTGACAAAGATCCCCATTTTGTCTTTGTTCTCTTTCAAAAAATCCTTTGTTTCTAATATTGAAAAACAAAAACTTCAATTTTCCTTCCAATCACAAAATACATTTATAAATTTCTCTTGTATTAACTTCAATTATTACTCTAAAAAGGTTTATCAAAATGAATTTGAAAAAATCCCATTTTTAAAATTTATTATATGGTAAATTTTATTCTTTGTATTAATTTAAAAGAAATATAAATTATAAAATAATCAGAATTTAAAAAAAAAAATTATATTTTTTTAATTATTAATATATTATTAAAATACTTATAATTTTAAATTGTTTAATTTAATAAATAAAAATTTGTTAACATATTATGAATTAAAACTATTTAGACCACTTTTAAAAATATTATTTTTTAGAATTTTATGTATAAAATTATGTCATATTTTTTGTATTTTAAAAATATTATTAAATTTTTAACTATTATTTTATATTATTAAATTATAATATACATATTTATGTTTTATTTTTTAATTTATATAATAAATAAGTTTTTAAAAAAATTGTTAAAAATTTTATAAATTATTATTTTTATTATTAAATTATTTTTATGACAATAATATACACTTTTTTTTTATAAATTTTAATGATATTATTTTTAATAATTTAAAATAAATTTACTAATTGGTTTTTTTTAAAGTTTTTTATTTTTTAATATTATTTATAAAATTAAAAATATTATATATTTAACAAAACTAATTAATAAAAAAAATTTCAAAACTATTTTTCGAAAAAAAACATATTAACATATAAATATCTTAAAAAATAACTAAAAAAAAAGTAGCTAACAATATTATACAATTATAAAGATAATAAAAAGAAAAACATAATAATTAATTGCTAAATTTACATATTAAATAAAAAATTAAAAACAAAATTTTATTATATTAAAAAACAATAAAGTAAAAAATTTAATCTAAAATAAGATAAATTATTCAATATTTAAAAAATATTTGAAAAACAAAATATAAAAATTATATTTGAAAAAAGAAATCTTAAAAAAAATTGTATATAAAAATTAATTAAAATTTTATTACATAAATCAATCATTAATAATATAAGTATTATAGCTAAAAATACAGATTTTATTAATTAAATTTAAAAAATTTAAAAAATTTATAACCAATTATTATTATTAAACACTATTCTTTTTAAGAAAATTAAGTTGTAAAATTTGAAAATATAAACATAAAATTATGATTAAAAATACTTAAAATTTAAATATTATAAACATTTTAAAAAACTTTCTGAATTTGTTTTAATAATTTTTTAATAAAATATTAAAATTTAATATTAACTTAAAAATAATTATTAACAAACTAAAAATATATTATAAAATAACAAAAAATAAAAAAAATTTAATTATTTTTAACTGTATTAGTTAAAACCAAAAATATTGATAAATTATACCAATAAAATAATAAAAATCAACAAATTAAGCTTAAAACTAAAATAAATTACAGCAAAAAACTTAAATTTATAAAAAAAGTTTTTAACTAGTTATTGTTTTTACAAAATTAAAAAACAGTTAAATATATAAATATTATACTTAAATAATATTAATTATAATAAAAAATTTTTATAATAAGTTAAACAATTTATTAAAAAAAGTAATTTAAAAAACAATTTATTAATTATATTTAGTATTTAAATATTATTTTATTATACTTTTAAATTTAACAATAAGTCTACTTATAATTAATAATACAGTTAAGTTTCTATAAAAAAATACAATTAGAACATATAAATTATGTTCTATTATAAAAATATTTTATTATAAGATTTTATAATTATTATCAAATAAACTATATATATTTATTAAATCAATCAATTATTATTATTATTATTATTAAATTATTAATTAATTATTACTTGTTTTTTAGAATTTTTCTTTATTTTTTTATATTTATATAATTTTTTTCTAAGTAAATTTTGGTTTTTTATATTAAAGTTTTTTTTTGCTAATTGCTTTTCAAATTTAATTATCTTTTTTAATGCTTCATATATTTTTATAATTGTAATTATAACAAATAAAAATTCTTTTGATTTTTTTCTAAGTTATTAATTGTATGATTTCAATTTAAGCATCAGCTAAAACCATATTTACAATTTTATTAAAAGTATTTTCAATTGCCAATAATTTATTAACTATTATAGTATAATCTTTAATATTTTTGACTAATTATTATGTATTTAATAATAAATTGTCGAATATATTTATAGCAATTAATGTTTCGAATTCTTGAATTTTTGATTTTTGATTATAAAAAAGAATATATGTTTTTGTTAATAGTTTTGAATTATAATAAATATTACTTGAAACTATAATTGAATAACATAATTAATTACTTGTTTTATGTTTAATTTATTTTTGAAAAATAAATTAATATTAAATAAAATTATATAATAATAATAATAATAATATTTTATATATTATATTATTTATTGTTTAAAATTAATTTTTTGATTAAATTAATATAAAATATATTAACAATATAAGTACATATATTTGCTTTTAAAAAATTTAATAATGTCAACATTTATTGATTAAAAATATAATATAGTATTTAAAAAAAATAGTGCAAAGTAATATTAATCAATTGAAATAAATATTTTTCAATTTAAGTATAATAAAAAGTTGTATTATTAACCAAAAATAATATATGTTGATTTTGAATTTGAAAGTTTTTATTTATATATTTGAGTTATGTTTTCTATATATTTGAATATATTTATATTTTAGAATTGAATTTGTAAATTACAAGTAGATTGAAAGTATTAATTTTTTTAAAGTATTATTATAAGATGGTTTTTTTGGTATATTTAATTACTGATATCTCATTTTAATTGCAATTAGTCTCTTGTAAGTTTCTTAATTTTATTTGTGTAATAATATTAATATTATATTGAAAACTTTCTTTTTAATATTATAATGTAAATTATTTCTCAATTTTTAATTGTTGTGTGTATTTATGTACTTCTTTTTAAAAACTAAACTAAAATTTATCTACTGTTTAAGATCTTTTTTGAAACTGTTTTTGTAATTGTTTAATATGTTTCTTTAATCTAAAAACACAAAATATTAATAGTCTTTAGCACTTTTCTTAATTAATAACAATGTGAATAATTTTAATTAAAAATTATTATTCCAAAGGATTCAATTAATAAATAATACAAGTAAGTTTTTTAATACTTTGAGTTGTAATAATTTGGTTTTTTTTATTTTTTTTAATTAAAAGTTTTTGTGAATATTTATTTTAAAAGTAAAAGATTAAAAAATAATTAAAATAAAACTGTTAGATGAATTGTTTGATAACTTGTTTTTATAACTTGTTGTTTTTTTTAATATTAAAGCTATTATATATATATATGTTTGTAATTCTATAAAAAAACATATTGTAATACTTTTTTTTGATATTTTAACTTGGTATTTGTTGCTATTATCAGTTGGTATCAGTTATTATTGCAAAGTTAATGCTTACTACTATTATGTAATAGTGCTTACTATTATATTAATTATTATTTTTCTAAAATTATTATTATGCTATATTATGATTAAATAATTTATATTTTTTATAATTCTTTTGCTAAATTTTTGAACATTAATAGTGTTTTAAATTTTTATATATTTAATTACTAAAAATTATAATTTGAAATATCTAGTTAAATTTATAGCTAAAAAAATTATAATTCAATATTTATCTTAAAAAAAACCCAATTAATTTAATATAACAATAATATATAATAATAATAATTAGTAAATATTATAAATATTTGATTTGATTCTATATAAAAAAATAATTTTGTTTTATTAATATTATATAAAATTTAAATACAATAGTTTTTAATTTTTTTTATTTTTCTGGTAAATTTTTAATTAATATATTTTTTATCTTATTATAAAATTAATAAATATATAACTGGTTTTATTTTGAATCTATTTATTTAAGAATTGTATTTTATTTTTATATATATTAAAAAGTTTAACAAATTTTTTTCTTTTTTTTTAATTAGTTAATTATTGAATTTGATAATAGTTATAGTTATATATTCTATTTAATAACTTAAAACTTGGTCTAATAATGAAAATTTAATACTTTTGTGTTAAATAGATATTTTTAAGATTTTATTAATATTAATATTTAACTATTTTGCATGTTTTTTTTGTTTTTTTTATTTTATTTTACAAGTAAGATTCAAACACTACCTAGAGCTACACATCAAGGAAATAATCTATACTAGGCATGAATCATGCATTGTTTACACATGACCAGCCACTCGGACTGATCAGAACAACACTACTCAGATATACGAATTGAAACTAAACTGCCTACACCAGAAAAAAATAAACATGGTTTACGAAAACCGAAATGAACACCCACAGTCTCAGTGATGCCAAGCAGCTTGACAATACCAACAGAAAACCCCAAAACCAGACCAGAGACTGAAACAGGTGTTGAACCATCCAACGGAATCAACTTGGTCTTCTCTATGTAAGCACGATGCTTAGCACAAACCATCCAAACACCATCTCTAAAGGCAAGACCAAGAGAGGGCACAAACTTAACCACCTTCAATCCTGCAATTTTGGGATCATGGAATACAGAAACAGCCTCGCGAAACCAATTATTAAACACAAAATCCTTGCATAGAGCCACGAACACAGGGAAATCAGAAGCACAAGATAACAAAAACTGCATTACAACTGATGAGAAGAGTGACAAACCAGTAAGAGCCTTCCAAGAAGCCATGTAAAAATCCAATATTTGACTATGAGCAGAATCGTTGACCTTACAAAAAAACACATGGTCTGAAGACTCCACATCACCACAATATAAACATAACACACTAGGGTAACATTTATTATAAAGATGCTTCCTCACAGCAACAGGTAACCAGTGATGCAGAGCCTTCATGAAATAGGTACGAGCATTAGCCGAGGGTCTGCTAGTGGAGCTGGTGGCCATGTGCAAGTCAGGATGCTAGACCATAGAAGAGTGGAACCAGTCAACATCAAAAAGCAAATTATCCTTCAAAAACCTAGCACTAGAACCAACTTCCCAGCATGCGTGACAAATCGATTGGCAAATATCACAAACAAAGTGTCTCGAATTGCCTGAAACCACACCACCATCAGCCACCAGAAAATGTTCATCCAAGTGAGAACGCAGATGCCAACTGGAAAGAGAGACAACGTCAGCAATCTCATCAGCTTACTCATTACCAGAAATGCCAGAGTGACCTTTGACCTTGTGCCAACTAACTTTCAAATTCTTACTATGAATAACATTAGTGATATGCTAACACTTGACCCAATACTGATTGTGAAAGTCAGGATACACAAGATCCATTTCTGACTCACAAGCACTCAAAGCAGACTGACTATCAGAAAACACGTGAATGGAACAGGATGATGGGACACACTTCATGACCAACACAATAGCCTGCAATTCCACAAAGGTGGATGACATTAAGCCCGATACACCAACTCCCAAACCCAAACCAATGTCTTCAAAAAAAGCAGTAGCACCAGCTCTACAGCCAGCAGTACCCAAACCTCTCAAAGATCCATCCGTGTAAACAGACAAGCTACCAGAAACGACCTGAGAAAGACGACCACAAACAGAAGCATAATCAGCAGAACCAAGAATATCTTGATAAACAGCACCATCTGAGACAAACTGATCATTAGAAAGGAGAGAAGCATTATCAAAAAACGCAATAGCAAGTCTGAACCATTCCGGAATGGGGCCATGGGGGTCCAGCCTCTTCTACCACTTGAAGGTATACCAGTCAAAAATGGCACCATAATGGTCACGAAGTTGATCAACAAAGACAATGCCAAACTGTCGGAAAGAAGAAAGAAACTTGGAAAACTTAGATTCGCCCAAAACAGTAGACATAGGTGTACCGCCACTAGACCAAAAAGAACTAACAAAAGATCCACCCAAAGACAAATTGTAGTCAAGAAGAATATGGACCAAGCCTGCTAAAAAGTTGTTGGAAGTGCTGATATTAACTCGAACAGGAAAATTTAATGGATGAATAGGACACCAACATCGAACTTGCAAGTCGTAAGACCTGTGAGAAAATAAGCAACCCAAGATCCCATCAGAGTTTACAAAACTGACAAGAGAGGCCACCTTACACTCAGACTGTACCTGCGAGAAAGATTTCAAACCATAAAATGAAGGATGGTGCAGCATATCACTGGGAAAATCAAGTGGAAGGCCAGACTTAAGCTTCAAGCCCTTGCAAACCAGAGCATCTCACTTGGCACAAACACCAACCAGTATAAAACTAAATTGTGTCCGATAATTGATTATGGGCTGGAGAACCACCAACACCAAGTATAGGAATTGTTTATCTGAAATAGCTTTCCTCAGAACCAAATTGATGAAAAAGCAAACATCTGAATGTGCCCTAGCCAAACTTGGCTTCGAAAGACCCTCAGTTGAGAGAAAAATACCCAGATACTGATAAGATTCCCCCTTCTTGGCAACAAAAATGGGTGAGCCACTAATAAAAAGGAAGGGACTGCTGACTTTGCTATTGATGGGAATGACCACTGTTTTGTCATTGTTAATAGAGATATCGTTGACCCAAAAAAATTCACTGGTGACATTGAAAATGTGCTGAGTGGCAGCTTGACTGTTACCAACCCAAATTGTGTCATCGACAAAAGCATCAGCAGCAAAAAAGGAAGAGAGTCCAGCCCGAGTCTCAGCATGCCCATTTTTAGAGACAAAGTATAAATTCAGTCTATACCCACATACACTCTCCTGATGTTTGACTTCACACAACAAAGGATCATAGAAAATGCACCACAGAAGAGGGAAAAAAACTTCTCCCTGATCTAAGCCATCATACACATGATAACCACCAGTCAAATTGAAATCCATCATCACTCAATTGGTGCGACTTCTGTGTATACTACCAAAGAACCAAATAAACTTACTGCACATCTTAATCCTAATCAGGCTTTTTTCAAAATGCTTTCAGCCAACTGAATTATAAGCCTTCCTCATATCCTGCAACACCAATCAGAGCTCATGGTTCTTTTCCAGAGCATCTTCAATTACTGAACCAATCACAAAAATGGGAGACTGAGTAGTCGTACTCTTTAAAACCAAAAAATTGTTCCCACGAAGAACATTGAAAGTACTGCATGCAGCAGAAATCCTATCAGAAAGAATCTTGGAAAGAATCTTGTAAGCTATTTCGATTAAAGCAATAGGGCGTGTGTTCGTCAGAACACCCTCCCACTTATAAGGCTTGGGAATCATCAAAACCCAGGCCTTTTTCCATGAGCTGGGCACTGATTCACCAGCCAAGCAAGAGTTCAAAAGCACTAACAACATCTCCAAGACAGATCTATTGCAATGTTTCTAAAGCTCATTTGAGATACCTGACAGACTAGCAGCTTTGCCATCAGGAAGGACGAAAACCACCCCAAACAACTCGGCAAAACCAATCAGACACATCACCTCCAAAAAAGCCTCATCAAAAACATACTCCAAAGGCCAATATTGGCGACACCATTCGCTTGACATATTATCGACCACCTGACACTTCTTAGTCCAACCCTCCATGATCACATCCACCTTGCTCTTAACCTGATCAAGCTCCAAAACCAGCTCACTATCAACAACCAAGTGGTCAAGCACCACCTTACGAAATGGGTGCTCCAGCACACTCCTTATTGTATGATCTTTATTGACCTCAAAGCTTTCCATTCTTTTATCTATGGCTGATCTAATGTTAGTCTCCTTGGCATTCTGAGACTCAACGAGCTTAGATGCACGATATAATTTCCAAGCACTTGAGAAAGCAGAAAAGACATGACCAGAGGCCATACCAGAATCCATCAGATCCCGAATGATTAAAGCCTTAACACTGTCCAGAGAAGCCCAACTATCCATGAAAGAAGCAAAACCAACAACATCTTCCTTACACAATGCCTTGATAATCTTAGAAACCAAAAGCTCCAATTTGTGAAACTTCGAGAATTCCTTGAAGAAAACTCTATCAAAGTCCTTGAACCATTTTTTTTTGAAAGTACCACCAGCTGAAAGCACCATAATCTCGCGAATGATGTCTCACATCACATCCAAATTTGAGAATCTTACAGAGGTGGCAAACTTATCTGAGAACATTGCTGCATTGGCCAAAGTGGCACACTTGAAATTGTCCCATTTACTCTCATTAGCACCCTTAATGTTAAACTTCCATTAATCTCTATTCACCTGCCTATAAAGAGAGTTCAAATGCGTATCCAAGAGCCCACCCAAACCTACAGACACACAAACCACTTGATGATCAGTATCAAAATACTTACTAACATCCAAAATGTCTCGGCTCATTATCGCATTGACCAAATTTGACGAAAAGAACACATAATCAATAGTTCTTACAACACTCCTTGAATTTTTCCAGGTAGGACTTTTTGCCAATGAATTTCCTGCCAGAGAATTGACCATTCCCAAATCCAAACACTTCTTAAAACTAGCACACCTGCAAGAACCATCTTTGTTGAAATCACCACCCAAAATGACAAAAGAAGACTCATTCATAGTCTTAGCTATCAGGGAATTGACTTCACTGGTTTGAGAGAAATGGGCTGCCAGAGAAGCACCAGCATAAAGCCCCAAAATCAATACTGAAAGTTTGTTCTTAAAAAGCAACTTAATCGAGAGAAGCTGACCAGGCACCTCAGAAATTTTACACACATGGCGAGCCAGAGAATTGTTCACAACAATAACAACACCCGAACCCAGATTACCAGAATCTTGACCTGAGATAAAAACTCGAACACCATCAAACCTAGTTGCAATCCATGGATGGACCTCACCCTTTAGCTTGGTCTCAGTAATAATAGAAATCAAATTGTTCATATCCTTGTGCCAACAAATAACATCTTTCTGTTTTGCAGGATTGTTTATACCTCTAACATTACACGTGACAATTTTCCAAATTAAGTGAGTCATTGAGAAGACAGGGGAACTGACAAACCCAAACCAGAGCACAGAATATTTAACTTATCCAAAACTAAACCAACTGAGGCTTCCAAAGCAATCAATTTTGTTTCCAAACCACCCACTTTGGCAGTGAGGACTTTGGAACTACTAGAGCTGAGCTCAACAACAGCATCATGAATAACGGATGGAGGAGTACTAGATGAGACCAAAGCAGTATCTATAATCATATCAGAATTCACATTAGAAGTCAAAGTTCCAGAAACAGCAGGAAGAAGGCTTAGAGAAAAGGTCGTCACAGGAACCAAATCAATGGATTCCAGTCGAACCAAAATGCCAGAAACACGGTCAATCAAAAGCTCCAAAGAGTGCTCCAAAATTGCCAGCTGGTCATTTAAATGAGAAATGGTAGGAGAATCAGTCACCATTGAAGAAGGAACCAAACCAAAATGCAAACCAGCACCAACCAAACTAGAGGAAATCACATGAGAAGGAGAGCCACCAGCAACTTGGGCCCATGTTTTACCACCAAATGAGACTGGACAAGCAATAGGAGCCGACTTTTTCTTATATATCCCAGCTAAATGAATCTGATCTTGCTTAAAAACTACTCTCTTCTCTCAAACACCAGAATACTCACCCAAGGAACAGTTGACTGTAACATGACCAAATTGTTTACAATGAGTGTAACTGGCCAAAGAAAGACCAGCCCAATGCAAACTCACACCTTTGAAAACTAGAATGATACCAATAGCAGCCAACTTGGATGCCTCATCACCAAAACAAATTACAGTGCATCTATCACAAACATACAAAATAGGATTATGGCCAATGTAACAAGTCTTCCCACCATATGATTCCAACAAACTGGAGAGGTCATGGACATTGGTGCCAACTGAAAGAGTATAAAGCAAAGTTCGATGCTGATCTCTCAATACCCACATTTGTTTATCATTGATCGCCAGAGCCACATGCACTGAATTCTTTCTCATAAAGACCGACTATTTAGAAGCGACCAGACTAGCTACTTTAGATGACTCAAATTTAACCAAGGCCTTTTGCCAAAGACCAATCAGCTGTATTTTGATTGAAACAATCTTGCCAAATTTGGAAAAGACTGACTCCACTACTAATTTGGGAAGATTCACCGGAATCTCTTTGACTATCACTTCCCGATCTGAACAGACACTTAATTTTCTCAGATTATCATTGACTAAAATTTTCTCACCAACTACCATTTCCCTAGTCTTATTCAAACTAATTTCAGATGTAAAAGAAGATCTGATGATCTCTGGGAATTTTGAGGAAATTGAGGCTCCTCCAAATTCATTAATTCAATAAAAAATTTTTTTAATTGCCATTAACTTATCAACATTTGTCTTCTCAGGTACTGCTGAAACCTTAATATCTAATGCGAAAGATTTTACTGGCTCGAAGCTTCGCTTTTCCATAACACGTGACTTGACAGATGGCATCTGATTGGAGCCATTAAACATTTTTGGAGACGGAAGACTAAGCGCATTTTCATTATCGCTCATGGAGTCAAATGTTGGAGCTTTCAGAGGTTTGCCTAGCACATAAGTACAGGTTTGGGTTTTTCTCGGCGTAGCCTTGTTTATTTCATCATCTTCACCAGATTCTGCATAGCTTGTTTTTTCGGCAATAGTGTTCACCATATTCTTTACGTCTGACACCCCACTCATGCTTGACACATCGTTTTCAATTTTGTTTTCCCAAGATACCTTATGTTCTTCATCGTCCGAATGTAACAAAGCAGCAGGTAGAAGGCCAGTAGATGAATCCACAACTCCGCCAGCAACCTCAGGTTTCCTAGGTTTCTTATATGACAGACCACAAGAGTAAATACTTTCAACTCACACCTTTTTTTTGGTGCCAGACCAGGTCCCCAACCCAGTCGATCCAGAACCAGAACCACCAGCAGATGAACTCACCGGTTCCATGGCAACAAAGAAGGGCGTATTAAGAGAAATAACTGAAGTAAAAAAAAGAAAAAGGGAAAAAGAAAAGCTATTCTATCAGCAAAAACTATGCTCTTGTCATGGACAAAGGATCGACAAGAGAAAAGTTACTTTGCTTATAATTCCATGTTTTTTAGTTATCTTAAAGACAATTAAACAAAAAATATAAAGTTTTGAATATTTATAATTAAAGTAAGCTACAATATTATTATGTTTTATGCCATAGTAATTTTTAAAATATTAATAAATTTCTTTATAAAAAGCATTATTAACTGCTACTTATTTTTGTTTTTTAAATAAAAATTCAATATTGTAATAATTTAGCAAATTTGTTAAAAAATATATCTATATAATAATATTAGATTTGGTTTTAACAAATTTGAATTAAAATACAATAAGAATTAAATAACTGTATATAAAAACAGACAAAATCAAAAAAAGTAAGTTTAGTGTAAATTAATTTAAAAAAAAGTTTGGTAAAAGTAATTTAAAAATCAATTTTGCAATTTTTAAGATAACATTTTTCAGTATACTAATAGTTTTTATAGTATTTATATAAAAATTTACTATATATATTTAGAAAATAATACAAAAAACAGCTCTATAAACAAATAAAAATATAATAATTATAGTATTAAGAGATATAAAATGCTTTTTTCAAATATAATATTATATGTTAAATTTTACACAAAATAGATAGTTTGTTAATTTTGTAAAATATTATAATTATATTATATAAGATTTTAAATTGTTGCTTACAATAAATATAAATTAACTGATAATATTTTAAAGTTATCATATTAATATATAATTACTACTTTAATTTAATTATTGCTGTATTATTTTTAAAAAAGTATTAAATATTATTAAAAATTTTTCTACTTTTATTTGAGTATTGTTAACATTATTTTTTTGTTAATTTTGCTGTTAATAAAAGTTGATGAATTTCTAATAAGATAATTTTTTTTCTAAAATATCTTTTTATATTGTTACAGTTGAAACTCATACTTTTTATTAGTTATTATATGTATTAGCCACTAATGTCATATAATTAGCCACTCTATTTTTAGATAATAATCATTGATCTAATCAATAACCTAATTATTGACCTAATTATTGACCTAATTATTGATCTAATTATTAACCACTTTTAATAACTATATAAGCAATAAATTTCTTAGTTGTAGAAAAGCATATCAGAAATCAAGGAAATAAAATAAATAAAATAACAACTTTCATTTCAATCCTTTTCTTATTGCTAATTTCTCTTTTCCTACTTTCAAGTATTTAAACATCTTAGAATAAAAAATTACTTGTTGGTTATTTCCTACCTTTTTTCTAAAACATATAATTGTAATATTTGAAAATTATTGAATAAAATGTAACTAAAGAGTACATTTAATACCTGATATTAAATTCTAAGAACACCAACATAAGACATAGAATTATACTAGTGTATAATTATTTGTTAATAGTACAGACTATCTTTCTATCTTCAGATTCTTCAATTATCTTTTAAAAAGTATAGCAACTGAGATATTTTATGAGACTGATCTTACACATTAAATCCATACTTATTCAATTCGCTTTTTAAAGTTAAATTTTTTTTGATTCTTTTCATCACCCTACAATTCTGTTTTTTCTTACTATCTATTAGCTTGTTACTCCAACCCATAACATAAAAGTGGTGCTCCCTGTGAGGTTGTCAAAATCCACTTTGTTTTCTATCATATAAGTAATTATTCATACTTGTCACAACAATTAGAAAAACACTTTGAAGTATACAACAAAAATGATCTAGACTTTATTAAACTCAATTCTTTGTCTTTTTGCTTGATTTGCTTTTCCATTAAAAAACAATTCAATAGACAATTTCAAAACTTTTAGAACTGGTTTCTGAATGAACATTTAGCTGAAACCTATACAGTTTATACAACTTATTATTTTGACTAAGCTTACTTTGAAAACAACTTTGAAGAAAAAAATAACAGCATCAATCAGCTTTTATATTTCACAACATTTGAACAACAGCCCCTTGATTCTGAATACCTAAATTACCAAGTTTACATTTGGATTGCTGCCTATTAGCTAGCTAAAACATCCTTTAAAACAGAAGAAAAAAGCTATCAAACCACTCCTGTTTTTGATCTCTTTTTAAGTAAATCAAAACATTCCATACAAACAGCTACTCTTAAACCAATGGCTAATAACTCTATACAACAAAACATTCTGATTGCCCTCCAAGGCATACAAACTGCTTTAAAGTAAAGAAATAATATCCTATTATCATTATTTAGAGGTAATATATAAGATCTAATTAAATGGTTAAATGATTTTGAAAGAGCTGCTACAGTCAACTAATATGATAATGAATACAAGTTCCAAATCATTGATGGCTATCTTTAAGACTCTCTTGCTACTTGGTTTTTACAAGAAACTAATACTAATGCTTAGCAAAAAATTATTAGATAAACACCAGCAAATACTGGAGAAAACAATACTTATTTTACTATCCAGTTTGAAATAAAATTTAGAACTCCTATTTTGATATCCAAATAGCACATAAAATTAAAAAAAAACCCAAGATCCTAGTAAAGTTGTAACTGAATATGCCAAAGCAATTAAAAAATTAATCAAGCAGATAGATTTTAAAAAAAACTGGACAAAAGAGCAGAAAATTTACTCTTTTACAAAAGAATTGAGAACTAATCTCTCATATGCTCTTTGGCCTCTTCTGGTCCTAAAAAACAATTCTACAATAAATATAGCCATTGAACTAGCCCAACAAATTAAAGACAATCAAAAGATGCACTTGAGATCTACACTTTTAGTTTTTGCTTCTGCTCCTGTTATGACTCCTGTTTCTCAAATGGCTGCCACTTTTTTTACTGCTCAAACTCTAAATCTCAATAAACAATTGATAAATAAACTCACAGCCAATTTTGTCCAGTTACTGAAACCCTTAGCCCAAACAGTTAAAGAAAATTAACAATCCCAAAAACCCAGATATAAACCCCATTTTAATTAGCCTTAGCAACCTTTTTATTAAAGACAACAAAATCATGACTTATCTGTATGTTATCACTGTGAATTAACTGGACATTTCTTCAGAGATTACAACAATCCTTCTCTGCCTTCTCTAGCTCTTAGAAACAATAACAATTAAAATAACAGAACCATCAACAACAATGTTCCTAATCAAAGACCCAATCATGCTAATATCAATTTTTTTGGAGAGGATCTCTTAATTGAAGCCACTGTTTATTAGCCTTTAAATTGGTAGGCACATCTCCAAAGAGTAAAAGTGCAAGCCAACCAGAAGAAAACTCTTTTTATGCTTTTAACTTAATTAATAATGATCATGACATAAATGAACTAGCAATCAATACCTTTGAATTAACAAGAAAAAAGAAAAAAGCTAAGATTAATTTCGTTTTGAACTCAAACAAAGCATTTACATCAACTGCTAATAACAATAAGCCACCAAAGGTTAAAGTTTTTAAAAATTCTCCAAAGTTGAAACCCCCAGAAATAGTACAAAAATCTGGTTCTTATTCTGTTGTTAAAGATTTCATGAAAACCCTAGCACATATTATATTTAGCCAACTAATAACTCATTCACAGTTCAGAAAAAATCTTTGCAAATTATTAATTCCAAAGAAGAAAACACCAAAAACCAACAAACACTCTTGTTAAGCTGAATTTGTTAACAACAGCAATGTTATTCCTCTTATTTACAAAGCCCAAGTGGCTGGTTATTTTATTGACTTAATCCTAAACAGTAGATCATCTGTTAGTATAATTGCCAAATACTTTCTAAAAGCCATTAGAAAAAAAATTAATAAACCTTCTATCTGACCTATGACTAATGTACATAGTAACAAAAAAAAAGATCTGGGCATAGCCAAAGCTGTTTTTGTTTACATCAACAGCATCAGTATTGAAACTGATATAGAAGTATCTGAAGTAAAAAAGTACACCATAATTTTTGGCAATAAGTGGCTCAAGAAAGCCAAAGCACTACTTGACTATAAACTTTGTGAACTAACCATTAGATATAATAAGAAGTCTATTATGATTAAATATTATCATTGGACAACCCCTCTAATATCCAAGCAAAGTCAAGAAGATAAGCAATCAGATAAATCAAATGATAATAAGAATAATAAAGAAGAAGATCAAAAAAAACAAAAAGAAACTACTGAACTCACTTATATCATCTTCATCAGCAATAACAAGCCACTAGACAATGTCAAAGCTGACAGAGAAGAAATCATTGTAAATAACAAGTTAATCTGCTGGCCTTACTATGATATCCTCAGAAGAATCTTTAATAAAAAGTTTGGCAAGAAAGCAAAATACAATTATTGGTGGCATAGCTTTTATGCTTAGTGCTGGTGTAATAAACTTTTGTATTTTCCTAGTAATAAATACAAATTCTGCCTAATTTACTATAAAGATTGAAAATCCATTAGCCTAATACTAAGAGAAGAACTAAGAAAAGTACAAAAGTCTTTTGAAAGTGAACTACCTGAGATCTAATCACTTGTATTAGAATAAAAAAACCCTTCTTTAAAGAAAAAAAAGTAGATATTGAAAATCTGTTGGCTAGAAATAGCCCAGTTATCTTAAAAAAAGATGATACTTCTGGACAAATTCATGTGATACAACATATTATCATTACCAGAGAAACTTGCATCATTCATTTGAAGTCTTATCAATCTAATTGGCACAATAATGAGTTTATTAAGAAAGAAATAACCCAAATAAAAAATCTTGAATTTATACAAGAAACCAAGAGTGAATAGGTTTTTCCAGTTGTAGTAATATTTAAGAAAAATGGAACTTTATGTTTCTGTGTTGACTATTGTCAATTAAATACTATTACTATAAAAAATATGTACTTTCTTTCCAAAATTGATACAATGCTAAACAAATTCAATAGTGCTGCTTTTTTCTTAACTATTAACTTAACTGCTAGATTCTGACAAGTAGAAATAGATACAGAAAATAGAAAAAAAACTGCTTTTATTACAAAATATGGCACTTATGAATTTACTATAATGTCTTTTGGTTTTATCAATGCTTTTTTTATCTTTTAACATCTAATAGACAAAGTGTTTGAATTAGTAAAAGAAAACTTTGTTCTGGTCTATTTGGACAACATAATAGTATACTCAAAAACTTGAGATAAACATTTTAAACACCTGCAAAAAGTTTTTGATCTCTTTAGAAATGCTGGTTTCAAGATAAACCCAATCAAATTTTTTTTTGGATAACCATTTACTTAGTTCTTTGGTCATTTTATTACAAAAGATAAAATCTTCTCTGATCCAGCTAAAGTTAAAAAAATTTAGAACATTAGACAACTAATGAATATTTCTGAACTATGCTCTTTTCTTGGTTTGGCTTTTTACTATTGTAAATTTATCAAGGATTTCTCTAAAATCTTTTTTTCTCTTAATTAGCTACTCAAGAAAAATGTCAATTATCACTGGAGCACTTATTAACAAAAGACTTTTGAAACTTTAAAGAAAAAACTTGTTACTGAACCAATTCTTAAACAACCTGATCTGGACCAACTTTTTATTCTATACACTAATACATCTGACTATAGACTTAACATTGTTCTTTTACAGAAAGATGAAAATAATAGGAAACATGCTATAGTATATACTAGTAGAATTCTTACACCAGCAGAAAAGAACTATTCAGTTACTGAATAAGAATCCTTAACAGTAGTTTGGGCTACTAGTTACTGGGACCAATATTTTTTTGGTGTAAAATTCCTAGTAGTAATAGATTATTAAGCCTTGGTTTGGCTGCACAATAAAAAGAAGTTAAAACATAAATAAATAACTTGCTGAATATTCTACCTAAATGAATTCGACTATGATATTCAATATTGCAAAAAAGCAAATTATCAAAATGCCAATGCTCTCTCTAGACTTATCATCCAGTAATAATACAATCTCTTAACCAAACCAACTTAATTATTAATAATACTCTTATAAACAAACACAATAATGGACTTGGACAACTATTTTGTCTTAATAAAATTTTTGGGTAAAGAACAATATCCATCAGAATACACTCAACAGCAAAGAAAACATTTGCACAAACAATTGATTTTCTATTTAATTCACCAGAACCAACTGTATAAAAGAAATAGAAAAGATCTTGACTGCCTTCAGAAAGTCATTAGATTTAAAAAAAGAGAAATTGTAATCTACAACATGTACACTGATCTATTAACTGAACACTTTGGAAAAACAAAAACAATTCAGAAAACTTTAGCTCACTATTATTGGCCTATCTTAGAAAAAAACATTGCTAAGTACATTAAAATCTGTAACATCTGTCAAAAAAAAGGAAAACCCAACCAGAAAGAAAATATCCATCCAATCTCTATTGGCCAATTATTTGACAAAATTGGTATAGATGTTGTTAGACCCTTAACAATAATTCTTAATAGTAATAGATATATTATTACAGCTACCAACTATCTTACAAAGTGGATAGAAACAAAAGCTACTTCAGACCAAACAGCAGTCTCAATAGCCAATTTTATATATATAAAAATATTATCTGCTATTATGGCTGTCCCAAAAAACTTTTATCTGATAGAGAAAAAGCTTTTCTCAATACACTGGTTAAAGAACTTTATAGAAAAATAAGAATATGCCATAAACTTTTTTCTCTTTACCACTCTTAAATAAATAGTCTAATAAAACGTTTTAATAGAACACTATGTAAAACTTTGAACAAAACCAGTGAAAAAACAAATTTATAAAACAAAGTACTGTTTTCAGCTTTGTTTGCTTATAGAACTGTAAATCATGACATAACAAGTTATGAACCTTTTTATCTGCTCTATGAATGCATGGCAACACTACCAATAGAAACTGATATTAAAACAATATTTTTTGAAGAAATCACAATAAAGAATTATAAAGACATTTTGCAAAGAAGACTTAGTACTATTCTTAACTCTTTAGTAAAAACATAAATAATTGCTTTTAAAAAGATAAAACAGTTCCAAGAAAAGCTTAAGAAAAAAAAAACTTATAAAACACTTTCTTTAAGTATTGGTAACTTAGTATTAAAATACTATTTAGACAGAGACAATATCTATGGTAATAAATTTTCTAGCTGGTAGAAAGGACTCTTTATAATCAACAAAGTTTTAAACAATAATTTTTATATTTTTTAAGATCAATCCAGAATAATCTTTAATGATTGTTCTGTTTATGGTACATGACTCAAAAAATATCATAAATGACTTAATTAGTTGCTTGTTATAGTAATACTGACTTAAATAATCAGCAAAAATCAAGTATAAATAAATACACCATTTCCAAAACAGAGGTATTTTTAATCAACATGAATAATTATTTCCTGGATTAAAACATTTAAAATGTCTTCTATACTTTCCATGAGTATTGGATCAAAAACTATCTAAATGCTATTCTAACTATTGGAAAACAAACCACCATAACTGATAATAGTAGAACATATACTGTTATTAGATTCAAGAAAACCACTATCAAAAGAGAAAGAATTGGTAGTAAAATAGATAAATATTTGTTAAAAAATATAATAGCAGCTATACTTCTATCTTCTAGCATAATTGAAAAAACACTCCAAGAAATTTTATTCATAGACAAAAACTTGTCATATAAAAGGCAATTAGAACTCTATAGTTACTTTAGTGAAATCATAAAAAACATAAAACTAATAAAGAAAACAACTTCAGAGATACAAGCAAAAATTTTGGACATGATATAGTTAGATATTTTAAGAGTTTTAACTATTGCTAAAAAAGCCAAAACTCTAATACAAAAATTTGGTTTCTTAGATACAAAACTCATTTTGTCTCAAATATTATACACTTTATTCACTAAAGACTTTAATAAACTAGTTAGCTTTGAATTAGACAAAACTTTTTAAATAGATTATCTTATGAATAGCTTGATTTCATTAGAGCTCAATCTCTTTGGAGAGGATAATATTATAGTTAAAATCTATACTTTTTATTAATTATTACATATATTAGTTACTAATATCATATAATTAGCCATTGTTACAGATGTTTATTTGGGGTCTCAAAGCCAATAACAAATTCGTAACTTGGTGCTGAATTGGTATTCTGGTGTTGATCTCTAAAAGTTTGATTGATCTGAAGGTTTTGTTGCAGAGTTCTTTGTATAATGAACAGAAATTTAATAGTTATTTAGTAGCCTTCCAGAATCGCAATTCCATCAAATTTTTTTTTCAGCATGGTGGCTGGTAATCTTTTTGGTAAGCTATTCTCAAATTTATGAATGTCCTACTCTTGTTTCACAGGTTTTTTACCAGTTTTTATGACATCTGTAACTTAGTGCTTTAATTCTTAATTAATTAGTTAACCAACAAGAAATACAAAAGAAATAAAGAAAATAAAAGAAGATAAAAAAATAAACAAAAGCAATTACAAGTTAGTATTCTGTTAATAGACATGATCAAGAGCTATTGTTCCAGTGTGATTAAGTATCAATTACTATCAACATGAAGTGTTAATAGTGGAGAGTAGATTAAAATAGTAAATAATTATTTATTAATATTTGTGAATGGAAGATTGCTTAGATTAGAATTAAACTGGAAGGTCTTTAACTAAAATGATTCTGTTTTTTTTTCTTCTTCTAATACTATTGTTATATATATATAATTAAGATTCTTCGATTTCTCAATTCTTTACACCAGAAATCCTGAAATTTCTGGAATTTTGTAATTCCTTATATAAGAATCTTGAAATTCCTGGAATCTTGCAATTCCTCTTAAGAAAAATCCTAAAATTTCATATTTACTACGGTTATTTCTGATTGGCTAATTTATGCTACTATATATTTTCTATATTCTATGAGTAATACCATCTTATTTTTAGATAGTAATTATTAATCTGATCAATAACTTAACTATTAACCTAATTATTGACTATTTTTAATAGCTATATAAGCAATGAATCTCTTAGCTGTAAAAATACATGTCAAAAATTAAAGAAATAAAATAAATAAAATAACAACTTTTATCTTAATCTTTTTTTTATTGCTAATTTCTCTTTTCTTACTTTTAAGTATCTGAACATCTTGGAATAAAAGATTACTTGTTGGTTATTCTCTATCTTTTTTCTAAAATGTGTAATTGTAACATTTGAAGATTATGAATAAAATATGATTAAAGAGTACATCTAATATCTAATATTGAATTTTAAGAATGCTAACATGAGACATAGAATTATACCAGTGTGTAATTATTTGTTAACAATACAAACTATCTTTCTATCTTCAAATTCCTTAATTATTTTTTGAAAAGTATAGTAACTGAGATATTTTATAAAACTAATCTTGTATATTAAATCTATACTTATTCAATTTGCTTTTTAAAGTTGAATTCTTTTTAATTCCTTTCATTACCCTACAATCTTGTTCTTCTTTGCTATCTATTAGCTTGTTACTTTAACTTATAACAATACTTTAAACTATATATGCTATTGAATTTATAATAGAATAACCAATTCTGTGTTAATTATTTATATAGTTATTTTGTAGTAAAAATTGACTTTTTTGCAAGAAAATTTTGTCTATAAGTAGAGTTTCAATGTTTGGTTTAATTTGGTTTAAGTTTAATTAAACTACTAAACTAAATGAAACTTGAACAGAAAATTTGGCAAAATTTTAAACTCAAACTTAAACCAGACTTAAAATTATTAAATTTGAACTGAATCCAACACATACAACAAGTTTGGTTTAAGTTTGAACTAAAGTTTATAAACATGTTTAGATTCGACTATTAAAAACATTATATTATATTATATTATTATTTAATTTTCTTTTCAATAATCTCTACATCTATAATTAAAAACATTGTGCTGCTTTTATAGTTTTAGACACTAAGTAAAACTTTATATCTGTAATTATATTTTTATTTACAAAAAAAGCATGTTTAAAAGCAACAAATAATTCTTAAATTGCCAAATAATTACAAGTTATATATACAAGACAAAAAAATTGTGTTTGATATTATTACAAATAATTATTTAGAATGTTAAAACAAATAACAAACCCATAACTTGGTGCTCAATAGCTAATAATGTTGGTAATTTCTGAAGATTTTGGTTGAGTTTTTTATATAATAAACAAAGATTTAATTAATGATTTCTTTTGTGAATTTTTTTTTAATATAATAACTGGTTTATTCTAGCAGTTATGTTGTTACAGATGATTATTTGAGTGGTTGAAATAAATAACAAACCTATAACTGGTGCTTAATAACTAGTATGATTAATAATTCTAAAAATTTTAATTGTCTAAAAGTTTTGGTTGTCTAAAGATTTTGGTTGTCTGAAAGTTTTGGTTGAATTCTTTATATAATAAACAAAGATTCAATGGTTGTATTAGTAGTCTCCCGAAATCACAATTCTATTAAATTTTTTTTTTCAACATGGTGGCTGGTTTATTCTGGCAGTTATGCTCTTCTGGCAAGCTATCTGTAAATTTTTTAAACTCTATACCCTTTCTTTGAAGTCTTTTACTAGACTATTCTAGACATTAATTATTTAGTGCTTAATCTTTTTAATCAGTTAGTAAAACAACAAACAAAAAAGAAATAAAAAAAATAAAAAAAAATAAAAAAAATAAGAAAAGAAAAATAAGAATTAGTATCTTATTAATAGTTATGATCAAGAGTTATTGTTTTAGTGTGGTTAAGTATTGACTTCTATTAACATAGAGTATTGATAAAGTGAAAATGATTTAATATTTTTTAATCAAGCAATGATAACATGGATTCAAGTAGTAATAGATAATTTATTAATATATAATATAGATTTAAACTGCTTTTAATTAGATGTTTTTACTATAGATTTTAGCTTGGAAATTCTGTTTTTTCTACTTTTAATACTCTTGCTAAATATATATAATTGATGCTTTATGAGATTTTACACATTTATAAGCAATGTGCTATAGTTTTTTGAGTAATGCTTACATTGCTAAGTGATGTGCTCTAATCTACTAATATTGCTTATATTGTTAAACAATATGTTATAATTTATTAATATTGTTTATATTATTGAACAATATGTCATAATTTGCTGATATTGCTCATATTATTAAGCAATGTATTATAATTCACCAGTAATGTGCTTATGTGCTCAATACTCTTCTCTTATTGGTCTATTTTTCTTACTATTTTTCTCATGTTCTTTTTTATAAGTAATAATGTCTTTTTAATAAGCTATTTTTAAATTTCTATTCTTGTTTCTAGATTTTTTATCAAGTTATTTTTGACATCAAATACTTAGTGCTTAATTTTTTTAATCAATTAATAAACAACAAAAAAAAGAAAAAAAAAAAATTAAGAAATTAATATATTATTAATAGCCATGATCAAAAGCTATTGTTTTAATGTAATTAAGTATTAAAGTTTATCAACATAAGTTGTTAATAATGTAAAATGGATTAATATTTTTTTAATTAAGTAATAATAACATAGATTGAATAATAATAAATATTTTATTAATATTGATGTGATTCTATTTTAAGTTATAAAAAACTATTTTTTGAAAGAAATTCTGAAATTCCTTTTTTTATTATGCCTATTTTTGATTGGCTATTTTACTTACTATTATAATTCTTAATTTTTATGAGTAACAATATGTCTAAATATCGAATTATTAATAAAATATTAATTTAGATAAATATTTTTTGAAATATATCTTCCAATATACTATTATATCTATTTTCTTATTGGTTATCTTTTTAAAAATATAATAATCAATTTTGTTAAGTTTTTTTTTTCTTATTATCAATGAAGTTTGCTTTTAATATGAATTGTATAATTGATACTATAGTATTATTAAAATTGCTATTCAACAAAAAACTGTGATTTGATGTTGGTATAATATTTAATGTATACTTTATTTCAAAAAAAATATGTATTTTAAAAGTTTATTTATTATGTAAAAGTTGAAAAATAAAACTATTTGAATAAATTAATAACTTATAATTCTTTTTTTTATTAATATTATCATTTAAAAATTTTTTCTTTGTAAAATAATGGAATTTTTTTCTTGAATCTAATGCAGTATAAAACATTACAGTTGTATTTATTTTAAAGTAATATTTAACCAACTTTTTTTTTACTGTCTTAGCTTTTATAATAAGTAATAGATTTAATATTAAATATGTTAAATAAATAATTAAATAAATATAATTAAAATTATAATGCTTTACCAGATTTATTATTATTAACTGTGTCTTTGATGTGATTAAAAATAACATTAAAGAAAAGAATAATTAAAAAGACAGTATTATTTAAATTGGCTAATATTTTGACTATAATATTCTTAAATAATTTAAGGAATTTAGCAATTTTATTAAAGACAACTCACTAATTATATAAAATAGCATATTGAAAAAAGTTAATATAAGTACTAATAAGAGTGTTTAATGTTTATAAATTTACAGTTAAAATTTTTGTATTCAAAATATATGGAATTAGAAATAAACAACTTGCTAATTTAAGAGATAACTTATTTTTAATTATGTTATAAGTAAAATTTTATTAAGTAAAACAATTTAAAATAAGTTTATGATATTTAATTTAACATATATTACAGACATATTTAAGAAACTTAAAACATTAAAACAAAATATAAATTACAGAGTTAAGTTTTCTAATTTTTAATTTATATAAAGTTTAAATTAAAAAAATTTTAGGTAAATATATTCAGTTTGGATTTTTAATAAATATCTTAGAAACATTATTCTTTATTTTATTTAGAGTCATCTACTAAGTTTAAAATATAATCAAAGCATTAAAATCAAAGATCTTCTAAATTTTATTGAATGTTTTTTTTTTATTTATTTATTAACGAGTGCAGTCCAACCAAAGTCTAGAATAAGTTACAAAGAAAAGTAGCCAACTAAACATGGTTCACGCATTTGCTACATGTGACCAGCCACTTGAGCCAATCAAGGCAACACTACACACTTATAGAAACACTAATCCTATGAACAGCACCAGACAAAAACAAGAACCTATTCCTAAAACCAAAACTGATATTAAGAGAATCCAATACACCAGTAAGACGGACCATGCCAGCTGAAAGAGGCAGAGCACCCACACCAAAAGCACCAGCCACAACAACAACATTACCAATTAAACCACTTCTTTCCATGTCAGACCTGAACTTAGTTCTAAAAAGCCAGAGGTTTATCCTATAACTCTTAGTTAAATGACAGATGAAATCCACTACCACAAAGACCGCTTTCTTCTTGTCACTGAAAGAAGCAATGGCCTCATCCATCCAACTTTTGAGAACAAATCCCTTGCAAAAAACCAAATACAAACCAACATCAGACACCTTCAGAGAGAGATCTTGCAACACAAAAGATGGCAACAGTAGATTAGGATCCATCAGAGTTTTCCACAAACCATCAAAGTCACCCAAAATATCCGACCACACAAAAGCATTCTTAACACAAGTAAAGCCGTGATTGGGGAGTTCCATATCACCACAAAATAGACATAACACATTAGGGTAATCCTTATTATACAGCCTCTTTCAAACAGCAACAGGCAACTTGAAATGAACAGCTTTCATGAAGTACATATGAAGAGCAGCAGTGGCTTAACACATACTCCCAGAGAGCATGTGAGAGTCAGGGTGCCAAACTAGAGCAGTACTATTCCAATCGACAACCAGACCAAACAAACAAGACAAAACCTCTTGGCCAAGACCCACTTCCCATTGAAACTTGCAAATAGAACAAAAAATGTCACATACAAAATAACGGGCATTACCAGAAACTGATCTGCCATTAGCAACCACATATCTACAATTAATCCTGACAGGGAAAGAGACCCTAGAGTGTACAGCTTGTTCAGCAAAAGCATCAGCCATAACATTACCAGCAATGCCAGCATGACCTTTAACTTTGATCCAATGGACAGTCAGATCTTTGGATTTAATCAAATCAACCATATGGCACCTTTCTATCCAGCAACTATTACAACAATCTGGCTGCAAAAAACCCAATTTGGCCACACATGCATCGATAGCTGCTTGACTATCTGTGTGTAAAGCCACTGAAACAGAGGTAGGAACACACTTCAGAGCCAGGACAACAGCCTGTAATTCAGCCAGAGTCGAAGACAACACATTATGTACCTTCACCCCTAAACCTTTGTTCAAGCTAGAAAAATAAGTGGCAGTACCACACACCACCTAAAACGTACTCAAGCCTCTAAGAGAACTGTCAGTATAAACATCAATCTCATTAGCCCACAATCCATGAATCTTCTCACAAATATCGGCAAAAGACATTGAATCTAAAACACTAGCACAGACAGAAGATAAACTCACAGAAGAGGAAGCATGCAAACAACTATTCAAGTAAGTAGAGACTTTCAAAAACCATAAAGGCATGGGGCCTCTAGAACCAAGTCTTCTCTATTGGTGAAACGTACACTAACTAACAACAGAACCCTTTTTGTCCAGAAGTTGGTCACCATATGCCACACCAGCAATTTTCAAGAAGCAAACCACATTGAAATACAAAGGATTACCCAATACCAATGACATTAGAAAATGGCCAGGAAAGCAAAAGGCACAGGGAAGCCTGTTATCCAAAAACAGCTTGTTGTCAAGAAATATACAAACCACACCCACTAGAAAATTGTTTGAAGTGTTCACTCTCAGCTTAACAGGATATTGAAGAGGATTCAGCAGAGTCTAGCACAAAACCTGTAAATCCAAAAATCGATGTTTGAACAGACAGTGTTACCTAAGTAGAAAAACTGATCCAAAGTTATGAAGAAACATGACCAAAATGTGACATAACACAGAATAATGCGCAATAACATTGGATAACACATTATAATATTGGATAATGTGTTATAATGCAGGATAACACAGAATAGCACACAATAATGTAGGATAATGTGTTATAACACAGGATAACACAGAATAACATGTAATAACATCAGATAATGTGTTATAACATAGAATAATTAGCGATAACATAGAAAAACAAAGCAATAACAGAAACAACAAAGCAATAGCTAGTGATAGCGAAACAATTGAAAGCAATCTTGTAAAACCAAAAGAATGTATAAAAGCAAGTAGTTGTAGAAGTGAGAAAAGACAGAGAAGAAAAAATAGATACAAACCTTTAGACCAGAAATTAAAATATCCATACCCCTTCATCCTTTATTATCTTCCCTATTTCATCTCCTAAAATAAACCAATTATTAAAAGAAATCAGAATCATGAATTCATGTTCTTAAACTTCGTGAAATTTACATGAATTAACCCTTGTTTCGTACCTCTGTTCTAGAACAGATGCTTTTAGCATAACCGTCTCGAACCTATTAATGATTTGGACCAATTGCTCTTGATCACAGTGATTGACAATACTAATTTATCTTTTCTCTCTTTTTTTTTCTTTTTTTTTTTTTTTTTTTTTTTTTTTTTTTTTTTTTTTTTTTTTTTTTTTTTTT
>JAAOMT010000665.1:49717-202900 GCA_016748015.1 Geosiphon pyriformis | reverse complement strand
TTTTTTTTTTTTTTTTTTTTTTTTTTTTTTTTTTTTTTTTTTTTTTCTGTCTTATTTTTTGTGAAGTGACAACATAGTAAAATCGACTGTTTGGGAATAGACTTCATAATAGCCTGGTAAAAGAGAGAAGCTCCCTCTAAGTTTTGGATATTAACATTATCTTGTTAGCTTACCAGAAAGGTAAAAAGACAATGCCAGACCCTAACAACTGTGCTCGTTAGTTTGGAGAAAAAAGCTTACATTTATGAAAAAATGTTGTAATTGATGAAAGACAAACTCTGTGCCTTATAACCAAAGAACTCAACAGGTAAAATTCACATCCAAGAATAGACCTTCAGAGACTGATAATCAAGATTAAGCCAACAAAATTACACGGAAGATGCATCATCAATAATTAAGAGCACCAAACATTACCATTTCCCATACTCACCAAGTTTACCCATAACAATGGCCAAGAATTCCAGAAGAATTTGCAAATTGCACAATGGAAGCTATCTTGCATTTAGTCTGCAACTGTTTAAAAAATTTCAGTCCATAAAAAGAGGGGTGGTGCAATGCCTCATTGGGAAAGTCTTTCAGCAAATTGGCTTTAGACCTAAGACCCTTTCTAATTAGAACGTCCTATTTTAGACAAACAGCTTTGGAAACAAAACTAAACTGTGTTCAATAACTAACTATGAGCTGCAAAACAGCTGAAACCAGATAAGAGAATTGTTTATCAGAGACAGCCTTCTGGAGAACCATATTTGAGAAGAACCTAACATCTGAATTGGCTTTGGCAAGACTTGGCTTAGACAAACCATTAGTGAACAAGAAAATACCCAAATATCAATGACTCACACCAAGATTGACAACAGTGATAGCCTGGCCATTGATGGATAAAACAGGAACCCCTACTCTTTTGTTGATAGAAATGGCAACCGTCTTCTTGTTATTTATGTTAATGTTATTAATGAGAAAAAACTCGCTGGCCACATTAAGAATGTGCTGTATAGAGGCTTGTCTATTTCCCACCCAAATAGTGTCATTGACAAAGACACCAGCTGCAAAAAATGAAGTCATACCCCCACTAGTCTCAATCCTTCCAGTTTTTGCCACAAAGTTCGAATTGATTTGATAATCACACAAATGATCTTGTCTCACAACCTCACATAACAAGAGGTCGTAAAAAATTCTCCATAGGAGAGGTGAGAAAACTTCACTCTGATCCAAACCATCAAGAACTTTGTATTCATTAGAAAGACCAAAATCTGTCATGACTCTGTTGAAGCAATTGTTGTAAATGTTGCCAAAAAACTTGATGAACCTGCCACACATTTTGATATGGCATAAACTAGTTTCCAAATGAGGCCAACCAACAGAGTTATACACTTTACACATGTCTTGAAGAACCAGCTAAAGTTCACGGCCTTTCTCCAAAGCATTCTTCATAATTAAACCCACAGCTAAAATTGGTGACTGAGTGGAAATGCCTTTAAGGACAGAAAAGTTGTTACCATGGAGAACATCAAACTTACTACAAGCAAGAGAGATCCTGTCTGAGAGAACTTTTGACAAAATTTTTCTGGCCATCTCAATTAATGCAATAGGCCAGATATTTGACAAAATGCCATCCCAATTATAAGGCTTAAGAATCATAAACACCCAGGCCTCTTTCCAATGGACCAAAACATCACCAAAACGCAAACAAGAGTTCAGCAAAGACAATAAACACTCCAAAACCAAACAGTCAGCATGTTTTCAAAATTCATTGGTGATACCAAACAAACCAGCAGCTTTGCCATCAGGAAGATTGCTTATAATTGAAGACATCTCACACATGGTAATATCACACATGACCAGACTAAAGGCACTATCATTAACATAGGCCAAAGAGGCATATTGTTGCACTCAGGAACCAGACAGAACAGAAAGAGCATTCCACTTTTTGGTCTAATTAACCATGATGTCATCCATTTTGAGCTTCACTTTATTAGGTTCCAAAATAAGAGAATCACCAACAACCAAATAGTCTAGAACAACTTTGTGAAAGGGCCACTCCAAGATGCTCCAAATTATTCCACTTTTGTCTGTATCAAACTTTATCATATGCTTATTAATCGTGTCTCTAATAGCAGATCTTTTGGCCACTTCAGATTCATAATATTTGGACTTTCTATATTGCTTTCTAACCTTCGAAAAATGACTTATCAAGCCAGCAGAACCCACACTATCTCTGACCATACTAAGAACTTTGGAAGCTTCAGAAGAGTCAACTTTAAACCAAGTGTCAGCCAAACAATTAAAGCCCAACGTATCATTTAGTCTCAGCACCTTTAATAACTTGGCAACCAATAGCTCTAACCTGGAAAATTTAGAAAAAAGTTTATTCTTAGCACAATCAAATTCACTATACCAATGTCTTGAAAAAATTTTTTAGCAGAAGCAGTCATGGCTTCAGCTAGCACCCCCCACATTCCATCCAAGTTGCCATCATCCTTAGCCATCTTGAACCTATCCAGAGAACCCAAAAGTGCACACTCAGAAAGTTTTTTAAAATGCGCCCACTTTTTCTCATCAGCATTCTTAATCTTAAACTTTCAGTGATCTTTATTAGTGTGCTTGTAGATGCTGTTCAAACGAGCATCCAGAAGACCACCCAGCCCAATAGACATCAAGACAGCCAAGTGATCTATGTCAAAAAATTCTGAGACAAAACTAACATCACGATTCACAACAGCTGAAATCAAAGGGTCACTAACTAGAATATAGTCTAAAACCTTGCTAACGCCTCTTGAATTGCTCCAAGTAGGAATCCTAGCTAAAAAATGGCCACCAAAAACATTAACTAAACCCAAACCTAAGCATTTTCTAAGACTTGCCCCCTTGACTGAATTGTTTTTATTGAAGTCCCCACCCAAAACAACAAAAGAACTTTTGTTGACAGTATCAACAATGAATGAATTAATAACAGAAGCCTGAGCAAAACGGTCACCACCAGATGCACAGGCATAAAGCCCAATGATAGACATAGAGAGCTTGTTTTTGAACAAAAGATAAATTGAAAAAACTCTGCCCTTCACCTCCTCAACTCTGGAAACATGATGAGTCAGAGAATTGTTCACAAAAATAGCCACACCAGTCCCATGAAACCCAACATTCAGACCAGACGTAAAAACCCAAACACCTTCAAACCTTTTTATGATCCAAGGTTGTGAACTGGAACACAACTTGGTTTTTGTAACAATTGAGATCGAACTACCAGATTCCTTATGCCAATGAAAAATGTCCTCCTGTTTTGCAGGATTGTTCATTCCCCTAACATTACATGTGGCAATTTTCCAAATAAAACTGGTCATTGTGATGAAGAGATAACCGAAGAACCTGAGCCAGCACACAACTAATCCAACTTAGCCAAAATCAAACCAACGGAAATGTCGAGAGCAACTAACTTCAATTTCAGACCACCAACTTTGGAAGTCAGGACTTTGAAACTACTCAGACCCAAGAGCAGATCAGTAACACCTGGAGAGAAAGAAGTAGGCTGGACAAAAAGATCATTAACTGTCATGTCAAAATTCAAGTCAGAGTTTGCAACCACAAGAGAAACAGAGGTTGGGGACTAAAAAACAACCATAGAAGAAACCATTTGAGAGGAGGACGCCAAGGATGCTGAACCAATATTGTCAAAATGAGAAAGAATGTTTGAAATTTGATCAAACAGAAGCTTCACAGAGTGTTCCAGAAGTGCTAAGCAAACACTCAAAGGAGAATTGACCACAGGTAGAAGGGGAGGTGCTCCACCCGAACTCAAAGCACCAGAAGACAGAGAACCAGAACCAGCACAATGTTACCAGAGATTTTTGGTCTCTTTTTTTAAATGTTGTTGATGCCTGTTTGTTGTGAATTCACGTTTTCTGGATGTGGTTGAACCTCCAATAACTGAATTTATTTTCAGATTATCTCCTATAATTTGAACTGCTGGACTTATAAGTAGAATAGCCAATTTTTTGTCAGTTATTTTATGTAGTTATGTTGTAGTAAACGTCAACTCTTTCCCAGGAATTGCTTGTCTGAAAGCTCACTAAAATGTGTAGTTACTTTGCTGTAAAAGTCAACTCTTCTACAGGAATCTCGTCTGTAGGCTACCCTAATGATTGTAATAAGAAAAGAAAAGAAAAATAAAAGAAATGTACAAGAAATAGAATTTTGTTAAAGGAAACGTTTTCTATCCAGGCCTGGAGTTATTAACAGTTTACTGAAATTGGTAGCTAATCAATTTCGAAATGTTAGTTGGGTTTTGGGAATTTTCTAAGTACAATAATTAAAAAATTTGGTTTTTTCGAATTATTTGATATTTATTTTTTTTTGTGTGTATAAGAACAGTTTTTAAGAGATAAATCTAAAGTAAGATACATTTTCCAGAAGAAAAAAACTCTTCTTTTATACAACTTGTTGTAGTACTAGTCTATGAACTTGCACTTTTTCTCTTTGCTCAAATTTTGGCGAACTAAAGATACATTTTGATGAACTACAAGTTATTTCACTGAACTATTAATTAATTTGGGTGAACTATTCATAATTTTGGCAAATTTCTGTAAATTTCGGCAAATTTTTGAATGTTACAAAGTTCAGGATATTGTGTAATTTGATCATCCTACTTTTTGTTATACTAATTAGATTATTTTAATTAAATTGTGATATGTGATAATTGATTAAATAATAAATAATAATTTAAAATAATATTAATATACTAATGAATTATAGGAATTATAAGAGTAATTTTATGCTAATTAATAACTAAAATTCTACTGGTAACAACAAAAACCATGAGAGACTGAAGCAACTGAGACCACTTAAGTCCAAGATTTGCACCAAAGACAACAGAACAAGAGATTGGTACATTTTTCTTTGCATACAATTTGGCCAGCTGGAAACGAGTATTTAGATTGGCAGGTCTTATAAAAAACTTTGAAGATTTAAGAGCTGATGCAACCTCAGCATCATATTCCAAGGCAGAATAACTGAACTTCCCACACCGTTCACAGCAAACCAAATCCAGTTTAGCCCATGAGAGTTTCACACCACCAAAGATTGGCTCCATGCAAAAAGCTGACTCCAAAACCTCATCAGAATCAAAACAAACAACAGCACAGCGGACCTTATTACTAGTCTCCAATGACCGATTTATGACACAAGTTTTTCCACCAGCCCCTTCAAGAAGATCCCCAAGATCATGAACAGTAGTTCCTACTGGCAAAGTAAACAAAAGTGCTTTGAACTGATCTCTAGATGCCCAAGTTTCACAATTGCCCACCACCATAGCCACACAAACTGAATTTTTATCAATCAAGAAGGACCACCTAACAGCCAAAGACACAGCTTGTTTTAGTTTGGCGAATTCCACCACAGTCTTTTGCCATAAACCAATTAACTAGATTTTGATTGACTTAATTTTTCCAAACTCAGATACTGTGGCGACGATCATTTTTTTTGGCATATCCATGAGAATTTCCTTAATTACTACAGTCCGATCTGAGCAAATTCCTTGTCTCTTAAGATCGCTGTTTACTATGATGTTATTTTCTCTGGCCAATGACACGGTCTTTTCTATGCTTTTTGATGAAGTAAACGTTGATCTGATGATCCCTTCAAATTTTGAGGGAGTAGTGGCCCTCCCAAAACCATTGATTCCTGAAAATAATTTCCTTATGACCTGAGTTTTAGCCGTTGCCGATTTCCCTTCTATAGCCAAAAGATTGATGTCCAAAGTGAAAGATTTCTTCACAGCTACCTCCACCTGAGTTTTAACAATTTTGGGGTCCACTCACACCTTTTCTAAAGAGAAAGACAAATGGAAAGGAAGAAAAACTTTCTTCTCATCATCCATGTCATAATTAATAGAGCTGAGAGGGGAACCGATAGTTGCACCAGTATTGAAACACTTCGCATTGGGTGTATTCATTTAGGAGTCAGAAGTGGCTTTACCATCAGAGGCTTTTCCATCCATATCCATGCTAGTAAATTGCCCATCCACACTAACAGGCCCACTATCTTTGAGATTCTTATTCACACTTGAAAGTTTAACACCACTGAAAGACTTTTTGACTTTTTGAATCGAACCACCACCAACTAAACCAGTAGTCAAGACTCTGGCAGACCTTTTCTTAGCACTAGGACCACTCATAGTGGCAGCCAGTCCAACAACAAAAGAGTTTGATTCTTGTGAAATAGTGGAAGACAGTATGCAAAAACAGAAAAAACTTCTTTCAAAATTTGACTCTTTTTCAGGAATTTGGGACGAAAGAGAGAAAGAAGTTTTTTTTTAATGTTTTTTTCTTCTAATTTTTTTACAAAAATATTATTATTTATAATATTATTAAGAGTAATAGCAAAAAGTTGTTAAAAAAAATTAGGTTATAACTAATAAAATTAATGGTAAACTTATATAAAAAAAAGATAAGTACAATTCTTTCTTAAACTTCTTTTTTAATCTATTTGGTTGAAAATTTAGCTTAAAGCAATAATAAAAACCACTTAAATTAATATTAAAAAATACAGTTTTTGATAATATGAGTATTATAGTAACTTTAAGCTTTAGATAATACTAATACTAAAAATTTAGCTTTAAGAGAATGATAAAAATCAACTTAATCCAACATTAAGAAAATATAATTTTCAATGATATAAACATTATAATAACTTTAAGTTTCAGATGATATTAATACCAAAAATTCAGCTTTAGAACAATAATAAAAACTAATTTAAGCCAACATTGAAAAACCACAATTTTTAATAATATAAGTACTATGCTAATTTTAAGTTTTAGATAATATTAATATGTTGTATGATATACCAATCTTATTATTGGCTATTAACTAACTTAAATTTATGTAAGAATATATATATATATCTTTAATATAATTCTATAATCTTTTAATACTTTAAAAAATATGTTCACAATATTTATTCCATTATATTATTTATTTATTAATTCAAAATTAATTAATATTTATTGAAGATCTCAATTGTTATTAATATAATAAATAGTAATAGAAACAAAAGCTTTATTATTGAAAAATGTTTAGAGATCTAATGTAAAAAAAATTTTGAACTTAATAATATTTAAGTATGTCTATTATATTATAAGTATAAGTAAAAAAAAGAGATATTTCATAATAAAGATAGTACTTATTTTTAATTTTTATCTACTTAAAACATAAAGTTTTATGATTTTATTCTTAATTGTATTAGCACAAACAAGTTAAAAAGTAAGATTCAAATATTAAAATATTTTAATTAATTCAGAGTTTTCTATTATAGAAATTAGTTGCTGGTAATTAATAAGTCAAATAATAATTATGTTATGAAGTTTTTTATTGTCAATATCAATAGCAGTTACTACAGAAAGCTAAAGCAGTTTTCTAGTTAAATTGGCTAAAAATCATAAAAAAAATAGCAATCTAATCTGTTAAAACATTTTTTTAATTAACTCATAATTTTTCTGGATATTTTGTCTTTTCTTATAATATTTTTCTATTGTAATATATACTGTTCAATAAAAAGTCTTTAAATAGTGCTATAAGAATTTAATAGTATTTATGGTTCTACAAAAAAATGGCTTATGCATATATTTTGAGACTGTATATTTAGCTGTTTTTTTTATTCATTCAAACTTATTAAAATAGTTTTATACTTTACTCTAAAAACTATATTGACTAAATATATTAATATTTAGACTATTTGAATTATTAAATTCTATTATTTCGAATTTTGAATTTTTGGTAACATTAAATAATGCCAACAATAAATTTATTTTAGTAAGTTGGAGAGTAGAGTTGTTATATATGCATAGTTTTATATATTTTTTTAATTAATTATAATAATTAAACAAAGTAATAATTAATGAACAAGTAGTACAAGTTGTTTTTTTAATTTTATCAAACTTAAACAAGTTCATAAACTTTAAACCAAACTTAAACCAAACTTAGACTTGTCAAAAAAATTTAATGTTAAACTTAAATTAAACCTACTTTGAAAAATTGGTTTGGTTTAAATTCAGTTTGTAATTTGAACTAAACTTAAACAACACCCAAAGTTCAATTTAGTTTGGTTTAATCAAAATTCTATCTGTAAGCTTTTTAAATTGTGTGTAGTTATTTTGCTATAAAAGTTAACTTTTCTACAAAAAATTTTGACTGTAGACTACTTAATAATATAAAAAAAAACAAAAAAAAATTAAACTAAACTAAAAAATAAAAAAATATATAAGGAAGTTATTTTGGATTTAAGTTTAAAAATTACTAATAATTATTAAAATTGATAATTAATTAATTTTAACTGTTAATATAAAATAGTTGATTTTGAATCAAAAATAATTAAAAATTTTTATGTTTTTTAAAGTAAGTTTTATTGGAATTAATTTGCAAGAAAAATAATTCCAACTAAGATATTTTGTAAAAAATTAATTCTAACTAAGATATATTTTCTTAAAAAGAAAAACTTTTTTTTTATACAATTTATTATAATACTATTTTATGATTTAATACTTTTTCTTTTCCTAATTTTTCAGTAAACTAAAGATATATTTCGTTAAACTATAAGTTATTTCTGTAAATTATAAATTATTTTAGTAAACTGTTAAATATTTTAGCGAATTATTAAATATTTTGGTAAACTTTAAATGTTATATAGTTTAGTATATTGCATAATCTGATTATTACAATTTGATTATATTTGTGTTTTGTATAAATCAGATAATTTAATAAGATAATAAGTAATAAATTGAATTAATAGTATATCTAATTAATAATAGAAATTATAGAGATAATTTTATGTTAATTAATATCTTAAATTTTAATTGATAATAATATCAATAGTTTTTTAGATTTTATTTTGGATGTGAATTGTTAATAATTTTATTACTATAAGATTAAGTTAATATTATAACAATAAAATTAGGTTTGAATTTATTTAATTTATATTTGATATTAAAATTAGTTTTTATTTTATAAAAAAAAGTTTAAGTCTTAATAATTTTTAAATCTTATAAGTAAAATAGTATTTTTACTAATACTTAGTAAATTGTTTTAATTAAAACAGCAAAAAAAATTTTCTTAAAAGTTTTTTAATAGTATTTATAAAGACAAAATTAATTAAATAATAATAAATTTTAAATTTACAAATAAATATAGTATGCATAATAAATTAAATTAAAGTAAAGTTTTTTTGCTTTTGCTATAAAAAATTTTTTATGGTTTTTTTTTATATAAAATAAAAAAACATAAATAATTATGTATTATTAAATCAATATCAAATTTGTTATTAAAATAAATAGAATAAATAATTAAATTAAAATAATATTTTATTTAATAGCTGGTATTTTTATTAATAATACAATATAAGTAAAAAATAATTAAGTATTTATTCAATATATTTTAATTATTACAAATATGATTTTTAAGATTAATTAATAATAATAATATAATTGTGGCTATTTTAATTAATCAATAAATTAAAAATACATTTTTGTTTATAAGTAGTTAATTGATTTTTATTTTAAAAAAAAAAAGAATTTTATAAGTATTTAACCATTTTTTTGTTTACAAAAAATTTATTTAAGTTTAATTTGGTTAAAGCATATTTAAATACAAAGTTTTTTTAAATTTAATATTAAAAAAAATAGTTTTAAATAAACAGTTTTTGTATTTGGTCTTGGCTGTTTTATAATTTATTATTAATTATTAATTTTAATTTAGTTTGGTTTCAAAAAATGTATATTATAAATAAAATATTACAATAAAAAAGAGTTTGAAATTAAAAAGTAATTTATTTAATAATTTTTAAATAAGATTTTATATTATTATTTTTGTATAATTTAAAATCTTTTAAACAAATACAAACTAAAAAAAAAGTGATATTAATTATTGCTTTTATTAATATTAATAGAATTTTTGTTTGTTTTTTAATTATTAATCTTTAAATTTACAGATTTTTAATTAGACTTTAAAAAATTTATTATAATTTTTTGTTAAGTTAAGAATTAATTTAATTAATAATTTTCTAATTGGTATTGTGAAAATTTTTTTGTAAATAGTTTATTTGGTATGTTTTAAAATATAGTCAAACCTAAAACAATTTATATTGAGATAATCTATAATTTATAATAAGCCATAATATTTTGAATCTACCAATTTGATAATAAAAAAATTATTATGTTTATAATCTATATTTGTAATATCTAAAAACCCATAAATTTTTACTGTCAGTATAAATTATCTTAAATGCTAGTTTAATTTAAATTCTGCTAATTCTGATAAAATTGCAGTAAAGCAAATTAATATTTTCATAACTAAAAATGCTATATGATAATATAATATCACTTATTTAATAAAATAATTATTAATTATGTAAGTAATTAAATCAGAATTTCAAATTATTCTAAGTTTTAAATTATCATCAATTGTGTAAGTAATTAAATTAAAAATTTAAATTATTCTAAGTTTTAAATTATTATTAATCTTGTAAATAATTAAGTTATAGTTTCAAATTGTTTTAAGTTTTAAATTATTATTACTTGTATGAGTAATCAAATTGGAGTTTTGAATTGTTCCAAGTTTTAAATTATCATCAATTATATGAGTAATCAAGTCAGAGTTTTAAATTGTAAATTATTATTAACCTTGTAAATAAATAAGTTGGAGTTTTGAATTGTCTTAAGTTCTAAATTATTATTAATTATATAAGTAATTAAGTTAGAGTTTTGAATTGTTCTAAGTTTTAAATTATTACTAAACTTGTAAGTAATCAAATTAGAGTTTCAAATTGTTTTAAGTTCTATATTATTATTAATTATATAAGTAATTAAGTTAAAATTTCAAATTGTTCTAAGTTTTAAATTATTATTAATTATATAAGTAATTAAATTAGAGTTTCAAATTGTCTTAAGTTCTAAATTATCATTAATTGTATGAATAATTAAGTCAGAATTTTAAATTGTTCTAAGCTTTAAATTATTATTGATTATATAAATAATTAAATCAAAGTTTTGAATTATTTTAAATTTTAAATTATTATCAATTATGTGAGTAATCAAGTCGAATTTTTGAATCAGTTTTATCTAATTAAAGTTTTAATTGTACTTTTTTTTTGCTTTTTAATTCACTATATTTAATAACAAAAAGCATGTTATTTTTTTAGTTTGCATTCTATTAAGTTATAAGAATACTACATTTTATAATAAGTTTATAATGCTTAATTAATATTATAAAAATAATAAAAACCAATCAAAAACTATAAAACACTTTAAGAAAAACAGTTTTTCATATATAAAACAGTTTCTAGTTTCAGCTTGGATCAAAAATAAACCAAATTTTTATCCATAAGCAAATATAATATATGACTTAACTAATAAACATATATGCTATTATAAATAATTATTTGGAATAGTTGAAGCAAATAACAAATTTATAACTTGGTACTTAATAGCTAATTATAATAGTAATTTTTAAAGATTTTAGTTAAGTTTTTTGTATAATAGACAGAAATTTAATTAATAATTTTTCTTAATTTTTATTTTCAGCATAGTAGTCAGTTTATTTTGGCAGTTATGTTTTTTTAGAAAGCTATTCTTAAGTTTTTTTACTCTTGTTTTACAGATCTTTTATCAGACTATTTTTGATGTCAATTATTTAGTATTTAATTCTATAATTAATTAGTAAACAACAAAAAAACAAAATAAAAAAAAATAAAAAAAATAGGAAATAAATAAGAAATTAGTATTCTGTCAATAGTTATAATTAAGAACTATTGGTTTAGGATAATTAAGTATTGGATTCTATTAACATAGATAATTAATAATATATAATTGATTAATATTTCTTAATTAAATAATAAGAAATATTTTTATTAATATTAATATAATTTTACTTTAAGTTATAAGAAACTATCTTTTAAAGAGAAAGATATTAGATAATTATTTATTTCTAACTTTTTCTTTAACTGTTTTGTTTTTTCTGCTTTTAATACTCTTACTATATATACATAATTTATGTTATATAAAATTCTACATATTTTTACTCTTTTTTTATGCTACTTTCTAAAAATATGCACATTTCTAGAAATGTATCATAATTTTCTGAAAATGTGTTTACTTATTGAGTACTATTCTTTTATTAGTTTATCTTATGATCTTTTTTTTTTTCTTTTTTTTTGTATTTTTTTTTTATGAATAACAATACATAATATGTAATTTTAATTTTGATAAAGCATTTGTTATTTTTGTTTAAGAGACAAAATTGCATGAAATAATATTTACTGAAAATATAATACAAGTTTTTGTCATAAAGTGTTATGTTTAATTGAATATTTTAAAAAATAAGCACCAAAAACTATCTAATAACTAATTTAAAAGCTTTAAAAACCATGTTAAATTGCATTTACTTAACTTTTATGATGAATATTATCAGCCAATATTAAGTATATTGAAGATAAATAAGTGCATATAATGATATTTTTTGCTGATTAAAAGTTATACAATATTTTTAATATAGATAAAACTGCATTATTTTATGCTATATCACCAAATTGAAGTCTTGTTACAATATCATATCATGGCATTAAACAATTAAAAGTGCAATTAATACTTGTTTTTACAACTAATGCTGATAGAACTAAGTGTTTGCCATTACTTATTATTAATTATATTAAATATTCACACTGTTTTCAAAAGAAAACAGAAAAACAACTTGGTTTTTAGTATTATTTAAACACTTATGTTTAAATAACTAGTGATATTTTTTGACAATAGCTTGTTGATTGGGACTATTAATTGCATAAAAAAAACCAAAACATATTGTTATTAATAAACAATTTTGTTAATTATAACTATAATACAAGATCTATTACAAATATTCATATAGAATAGTTTGTATCTAACTTAACAGTACATATTTAGTCTATAGATACTAAAATTATTTATTATTTTAAAGCACATTATTGTTGCTATTTTTTTATTATATATTAGATTTTTTGATAATAATGTTAATAATATTCTAATTAATACAAATAACTACTTTTAGAATAAAAATGCAAACTTGAAAATAATAGCTAATTATAATTAAAAGATAATATTAAAAAAAATTAAAAATTGCTACAAAAAGTTTAATTGTATACAGCCAAATCATATATACTTATTAATTAAAAAATTGGTAAATCTATCTAAAAAAATAATATAATTACTTTAGAACATCTAAATGATGATGAGATTGCAAATTATATTATAACAAATCATAAAACAAAACATGATAGCTCTGATAAAAAACAAGAGATACAAAAAGTAATAAGTATTAAAGATATACTAATTGCTATTACAAATTTTGAACAGTTTATAGAACTTAAAAATAGCAAGAAATTTTATAATGCAGTTAGTAAGCTTGCTTATGTTAAATATATACTTTATAAAAAAATACAAAATAAACAAAAACAAATAACTTTTACAAGTTTCTTTAATATTGCATAAACTATTTAAAAAATTTTATAAGAATATGCAAATAAATTTATTTTTATTATATATATACTATATATACTTAAACCTAAAAAAATTTATAACTTGTAATAATTCATAACAATTTGTATTCATTAAAAATATGAGTTATCTTAAATTTAACTGTAATATTAATTTATTAATTTGAAATTATTGTAAAAATAAAAATATATAATATATAAAATTTAACTATTTCTGTTAATATAATTAAAAAACAACCAAAAAAGTTTTTTTAATAGAAAAAATAGCTGAACAAAATATTTTAAAAGTGTTTTTTTATAGATAATACAGATTTAAAGCAATCTTTAATTGTTTTTAAAAAAATATTTTTTTTTAATTATAAGTTTTTTGAAAACAATACACTATAATTAATAAAAAATAATTATAATACTTCTTTTTCTTCTATGTTTTAAATTTTCCAAAAAGCATATTTTTTAAAAAAAAAGTTTTTGTTTTTTTTTGTTTTTCTTATTTAATATTTTTCAATTTAATAACTTTTTTATTGTGAATTTAAAAGCTATTTCAAGTAATAACATATTTAGGAAAAAGATACTTAAAGAGACTTTTTATGATTCTGTTAATGACTTTTTCTTTAAAAGAAAAAAATAATTCTCAGTAATATAAAACACTCTAATAACAAGAAAGATATATTTTTGATTAGATTTAGTCTTAATACTGTGTATTTAAATATAAATAGTGAGTCTAATAGTGATAAAGACAATTATATTATAAATAATCTTGATAATAAGTCCCTTTTGGGCTTAGTTGCTGCTATTTCTAAAGCCAAAAAAATAATTTCTAATATAAATTGTGGCTCTAACTTTGGTTTTCTTAAGTTTAATATAGAAAAAGAAGTTGGACCACTTTTTTCTTCTTTTAATATTTCTTTAAATAAAAAATGAGTTGATTCTAAAATAATAAAAATTTCTATTAAAGTAGCCATTAAAAAATTTTTCACTTTGAACATTGTTATAAATGATTATTTAGAGTATTAGAACAAATAACAAACTCATAACTTAGTGCTTAATAGCTGTTGATATTAGTAATTTTTAAGAATTTTGGTTGAGTTTTTTGTATAATAGACAATGATTTAATTAATGAATTTTCTCCAATTTTGTTTTTAGTATAATGGCTGGTTTATTTTAACAGTTGTGCTTTTCTGATAAGCTATTCTTAGGTTTTTTATCCTTGTTTCATAAGTCTTTTATTAGACTATCTTTAATGTTAATTACTCAGCACTTAATTTTTTTAATCAATTAGTAAACAACAAATAAAACAAACAAAAAAATAAAAAAAATAAAAAAAAATAAAAAAAGAAATAAAAAATTGGTATTCTATTAATAACCATAATTAAGAGTTATTGGTTAAATATGATTAAATATTGAATTCTATCAATATAAATTATTGATAGTATAGAAGTAATTAATTTTTTTAATCAAGCAATAATAACATAAATTGAATAATGATGAATAATTTTATTAGTATAAATATAATTTCATTTTAAGTTATAGAAAACTATTTTTTGAAAAGAGAAATATTAAATAATTACTTATTATTAGTTACTATTCTGTTTGTTTATTGTTTTTTTTCTGTTTTTAATATTCTCATTATATATATATAATTTATGTTATACAAATTTTTTGAAATTTTTTAATTTCTTTGAAAAAAATTCTGCAATTCTGCAATTTCTCTTTTTACTATACTTCCTTCTTATTGGCTATTTTTTTACTTATTATGATTTCTATTTCTATAAGTAATAATATTAATTTATCAGCAGTAGAAAACAAATCAGCAATGACTAAAACTTAGGCTTTTAAAAAAATTTTTCTGTAATTAATTGTTTTGAGAAGACTATTATTTTTTTAAAATTTGAAAGAATTATTAGATTAATGTTTATATTAAAGAAGAGCATAAAAAGACTGTGTTATTGGCTAAAAAAAAATCATCATAAACAACAATATTAAGAAACAAAAATTTTGTTTAAATTAAGCTGTAATAATAATAAAAATTCTCATAAATACATTAAAAAAAATAATTATTACTACAGTATCTAAGTTTGGTCAAATTGTGTTTATCAAATTACAATTTATTAAGCTATAACAAAAGACTATAATGAAATTTGCCGAATTAAGTTAAGTTGATTAACTAGTATCTAAATGGTTTTTTTTAATTGATAAGAACTTAATATATGTAATAAAAGCTATAAAAGATTAAGATATTTAAATATTTAGAGATTATTTTAGAATATTCTTGTTTACTTTGGCTGTAAGTATAATTGTTTATAATTTTGGCACTCTTTTGGACAAAGTAAATGGGAAAATTTGTATTTTTAATCAATCATTAGAAACTAGCAATAGAGTTTATTATACTGTAATTAATTTCAAAACAAATAAAAAACTAGAAACTGTTTTTTGCATAAAGTTAATCTTTGGTGGTGTAAAATTCTTATAAATTAAATTAAGTTTAATTTATTATAAAAAGTACAGACATTTTGAACATTTGGCTGTGAAATGTGATATATTAAATGTATTTATCTTGCCTTTTAAAAATATTTATAATAGAATTGCTTTAAAAAAAAATCATTTTTAGCTGGCCAAATTATATATTAAGAAATATGTTTTTATTTTATATTTTGCTGTCTTTGGTGGCAAATATTGAACACAGGTAGTCTTATTTGCTGTTTTTTTTGATAATACTTACTTTGGTTTTGGTTTTAGATCTCTTTTTTTTAGTATATTATATATTAAAAAAAGTTTTTTAGTTGTTTAAGATAATTTGTTCATTTGTGTTTATTTGGCTTTTTTGGAATGTTTTTTAGAGCTTTTGGCTAATCAAGTTTTAAGTATTCTGCAAAAATTAAGCAATGTGAATCTGGTATCTTTGGTATCTGTTTTTAATTTCTTTTTTCTGCTATATTTGTATTAATAAATTCAAATTTCGATTTGAATATGGTTTTAAATGGCTTATTAACATCACTTTTTTTATTTTTATTGATTGTAAAAAATAAGTTTTCAGATCTGAATTTGAGTAGCTTAAAGGTTTTAACTATCAAGATTGGTGGCTTGAAATTAAAAATAATTGTTTTTAAGGTCTTTATTAGTTCAGTTTTAAAAAATAGATCAATTGTGCTCTGGCTTGAGTTTTCTGTTGTTTTTTTTATTTTAATAACTAATTTGGTATAAAAATTTGTTACATGTAATATTCAAGACATTAATGTTTTTACTAAGCAAAAAAATATTGTTTGTTGACATACAAAATTAGGTAATATAATCTTTATAGTTATAGAAACAAAATTAAGATCTAGCATTAAGCCATAGATTGTAAATAAGTTTGATAGTATATGAATTTTTATATCTGGTTTGAAAAAAAGTTTTTTCAATGCTGGAATAGTTATTATCATAAACAATTCTTTGGTTTAACATGTTTTTAAGATAGAAAAAGTTCTTAATTATTGTTACTTATAAAAATTAAAGATTATAATAAGTAGATAAAATAGCCAATTAGAAATATACATAGTAAAAAAAAAATTCCAGGATTTTTTTCAAGAAATTGCAAGATTTCAGAATTTTAGAATTTTTTTCAAAGAATTTCAAAAATTTCAAAAAATCTCATATAATATAAATTATGTATATATAACAAAAATGTTAAAAACAGAAAAAGTATTTATTAGAGTTCTAATTAGTTCAAAATAACAATATTTCTTTCTTTAAAAGATAGTTTTTTATAACTTAAAATGAGAATTATACTTATATTAATAAAACATTTATTATTACTTAAATTTATGTTATCATTACTTGATTAAAAAAAATATTAATTTATTCCATATTATTAACACTTTATTTTGATAAAATTTAATACTTAACTATACTGAACCAATAGTTTTTGATTACAGCTATTGATAGAATACTAATTTTTTATTTATTTTTATTTATTTATTTTGTTTTGTTTCTTTGTTGTTTACTAATTAAAAAAAAAATTAAGCACTAAATATTTGATGTTAAAAATAGTCTGGTAAAAAACTTGGAAACAAGGGTAAAAATTTAAGGATAGCTTACCAAAAAGACATAACTGTCAAAATAAACCAGCCATTATACTGGAAAAAAAAATTCACAGAAGAAAGTATTAATTGAATTTCTGTTTATTAACATTTTTAGTTATTAAGCACCAAGTTATAAATTTGTTATTTGTTTTAACATTTCAAATAATTACCTATAATATTTGGTGCTTTTTGTAAGATATATAATCTAACAGAAAACCAACACTAACATTAACTATTCAAAAAAATGGTAGACAAAAAATTATAGAAAAAAATCATTTAAAATTCACGAAATTTTTATTTCAACATTACCAAATTTACTTTAAACTAACAAATAATTATTGGCCAACAGAATCAACTTTCAATTTCTATATTAACAAAAAAATTAAATCTTACTTAGGAAACTAAGAAGATTCAAAAGCCACCTTCAATAATTTCTATAGTAAATTACTCCAAAGCACTATGCTTCTATAAAATTATTTGTTTGTTCCACTAATTACAGAAATTGAAAAGTACACTCAGTAAAAATTTCTTATTATCTTTGTAAACAAAAAGAAATTACAAACTTTAGCAAGAACATCAAGAAAAATACAACTGCCTATTTAAAAGAAATCAAGAATTATTTTACTTATTTACTTATTATATTATCATATACCAGAAAGTACTATCTACATATTATTTGAATTCACATTATTATTAATAATAAAAACACTATTATTCAAAGTATTATTTTAAAATAATTAAGAAAAAACCAAACTATTAGAAATCTATGACAATTTTTTTAAAGAATTTAAATTATGACCAACAACACTATCAAAACTTTAATCACTATCATCTCAACCAAATTTCGAATCTACTAGTTATTAGAAAAACACCAATTCAGAAAAAAAAAATGACAATTAGAAAAATAAGAATCAAAACCCAATTTTAGATAACTCAGAAATATAAATTTCAATTGTTTAAACTTCACTAAACTTAAATAATTTAAACCTTACTTCTATTTTTTAGCAAAACTTACTTTCAGTTATTATAATCAATCTACCAATTGCACCAATTACTACACAACAACAACAATCTTAATAATAATAACTTAAACTAATGGCATATACACTAATTGCCAAATTAGAAAAATTCATTAACAAAAAAGATAACATTATTACTTATAAAAATTAGGAATTATAATAATAGATAAAATAGTTAATTAAAAATAAATATAGTAAAAAAGAGAATTACAAGATTCCAGAATTCCAGAATTTTTTTTGAGGAATTGCAAAATTGCAAAATTTTAGAATTTTTTTTAGGGAATTGCAGAATTCCAAAAAATCTCATATAACATAAATTATATATATATAACAAGAATGTTAAAAGCAAAAAAAATAATTTCAGAAAAATTCAATAAAGTTTAGAACAACAATACTTTTTTTTTCAAAAGATAGTTTTCTATTATTACAGGTTAGAGTAACAAGCTAACGGATAGCAAGGGAGAACAGAATTGTAGGGTAATAGAAATAATCAAAAAAGAATTCAATTTTAAAGAGTGAATTGAATAAGTATGGATTCAATGTGCGAGATTAGTCTCATAAAATATCTCAGTCACTATTTTTTTCAAAGGTAACTGGAGAATCTGAAGGTAGAGGAATAGTCCATACTGTCAACAATTGATCACCACTGGTATAATTCTATGCCTCACATTGGCACTTTTAGAATTTAATATCAGATATCAACTTGTGCTTTTCAGTTATGTTTATTCAAATAATCTTCAAATGCTACAATTATATATGTTAGGAAAAGGCCAACAAGTAATCTTTTATCTTTAAGATGTTCAGATACTTGAAGGTAGAAAAAAGGAAATTAGTGATAAGAGAAGGATTGAGATGAAAGTTGTTATTTTATTTATTCTTGATTATTCAGATGCTTGTTATTATATGCTTTTCTACAGCTAAGAGATTTATCACTTATATAGCTGTCAAAAGTGGTCAATAATCAGGTCAATAATTAAGTCAATGATTAGGTTAATGATCAGGTCATTGATCAGGTCAATGATCAGGTCAATAGTTAAATCAACAGTCAGGTTAATGATCACTTTCTAAAAATAGTGTGACTAATCATATGACATCAATGACTAATACATGTAATAATTAATAAGAAGTATAGGTCTCAATCATAACATCATCTTCTTCAAAGAGATTGAGCTCTAGTGAAATCAAGCTATTTATAGTGTAATCTATTTGAAAAGTTTTATTTAACTTAAAGCTAACTAATTTATTGAAGTCTTTTGTAGATAGAATGTATAATACTTGAGGTGAAATGAGTTTTGTATTCAAGAGACCAAATCTTTGTATTAGAGTTTTGGCTTTTCTAGCAATAGTTAAAACTCTTAGAACATCTAATCGTATAATGCCCAAAATTTCTGCCTGTAACTCTGAAGTTGTTTTCTTTATGAGCTTTATGTTATCTATAATTTTACTAAGGCAACTATAGAGCTCTAGTTGTCTTTCATATGACAAGTTTTTGTCTATGAGTAAGATTTTTTTAATTGTTTTTCCAAGTGTGATGGAAGGTATGAGTATCACTGCTGTTATATTTTCTAGCAGATATTTATTCATTTTGCCACCAATTTTTTCTCTTCTGGTAGTTGTTTTCTTTGGTCTAATAACAGTATGTATTCCATTGTTGTCAGTTATAGTGGTCTGTTTTCCAATAGTCAAAGTAGCATTTAGATAGTTTTTAATCCAATACTCATAGAGAATATAAAAGACATTTTGAATGTTTTGATCCAAAAAATAATTGTTTATGTCAATTGAAGATATTTCTGTTTTGGAAATAGTGTGTTTATTTATACTTGATTTTTGTTGATCATTTGAGTCAGTATTACCACAACAAGCAACCAATCAAGTCGTTTGTAATATTTCTTGAGTTGCATACCATGAACAGATCGATCATTAAAGATTGTTCTAAATTGATCTTGAAGAATATAAGAACCATTGTTCAAAACTTTGTTGATTATAAAGAGTCTTTTCCACTGGCTAAAGAATTTATCACCATAAACATTGTCTCTGTCTGAACAATATTCTAATACCAAGTTACCAACACTTAAAGAAAGTGTTTTATAGGTTTTCTTCTTTTTAAGCTTTTTTTGAAACTGTTTTATTTTTTCAAAAGCAACTATTCGTGCTTTTATCAATGAGTTAAGAATGGTACCAAGTCTTCTTTGCAAAATGTTTTTGTAATTTGCTATTGTGATCTCTTCAAAGGATATTGTCTCAATGTTAGTTTCTATTGGTAGTGTTGCCATGTATCTATAGAGCAGATAAAAAGGTTTATAACTTGTTATGTTATGATTTACAGTTTTATAAGCAAACAAAGCTGAAGGCAGTACTTTGTCCCATAAGTTTGTTTTTTCACTTGTTTTGGTTAGAGTTTTACATAGTATTCTATTAAAATGTTCTACTAGGCCATTTGTTTGGGGGTGATAAGAAGAGAAAAATTTGTGATGTATTCCCATTTTTCTACAAAGTTCTTCAACTAGTGTACTGAGAAAAGCTTTTCCTTTATTAGATAAAAGTTTTCTGGGGCAGCCATAATAGCAGATGATATTTTCATAAATGAAATTGGCTATTGAGACTGCTGTTTGGTCTGAAGTGGCTCTTGCTTCTACTTACTTTGTAAGATAGTTGGTAGCTGTGATAATGTATCTATTGCCATCAGGAGTTATTGTTAAAGATCCAACAACATCTATACCAATCCTGTCAAATAGTTGGCCAACAGAGATTGAATGGATATCATCTTTTCTATTGGGTTTTTCTTTTCTTTGGCAGGTATCACAGGTTTTAATGTACTCAGCAATGTCTTTTCCCAAGGTAGACTAATAATAGCAAGCTAGAGTTTTCTGAATTGTTTTAGTTTTTCCAAAATGTCCAGCTAATGGATCAGTGTACATGTTATAGATCACAATTTCTCTTTCTTCAAATCTTATGACTCTTTGGGGGTGGTTAGGATCTTTTCTGTTTTTTTTGTATAGTTGGTTCTGACAGATCAAATAGAAATTTGATTGTTTGCACAAATGTTCTCCTTGCTGTTGATTGTATTCTGGTGGGTATTGTTTTTTACCCAAAAATTTCATTAAGGCATAGTAGTTGTCCAAGTTTATTATCGTGTTTGGTTGTGAGAGAATTACTAATAATTAGGTTGGTTTGGTTTGAGGTAGTTGTACTGTCACTGGATGGTAAGTCTAGAGAGAATGTCAGTGTTTTGATGATATGTTTCTTTGCGATGTTGAATGTCATAGTCGAATTCGTCCAAGTGGAGTATCCAGTGAGTTATTCTTTTATGTTCCAGCTTCTTTTTGTTGTATAACTAAACCAAAGCTTGGTAATTTGTTACTACCAAAAACTTTACCCCTAGGAGATACTTATTCCAGTAACTGGTAGCCCAGACTACTACTAAGCATTCCTGTTCAGTAACTGAATAGTTCTGTTCTGCTGGTGTAAGGGTTCTACTGGCATATGCTATTGCATGTTCCCTGTCATTTTCATCTTTTTGTGACAGGACAGCACCAAGTCCATAACCAGATGCATTAGTATAAAGAATAAAAGATTGATCCAGATTAGGTTGCTTGAGAATAGGTTCTGTAACCAATTTTTCTTTGAGGGTTTCAAATGCTTTCTGTTGATGTGTACTCCAGTGGTAATTGATATTTTTTTTAAGTAGCTGATTGAGTGGAAAGGCAATTTTGGAAAAATCCTTGACAAATTTCCGATAATAAAAAGCCAAACCAAGAAAAGAGCACAGTTCATGAACATTCATTGGTTGTTTAATGTTTTGGATTTTTTCAACCTTGGCTGGATCAGGAAAGATTCTATTTTTTGTAATAAGATGGCCAAAAAATTGGGTTGATTGCCATCCAAAGAAAGATTTGATTGGGTTTATCTTAAGGACAGCATTTCTAAGAAAGTCAAAAACCTTTTGCAAATGTTTAAGATGTTCATTCCAAGTTTTTGAGTACACCATTATGTCATCCAAATAAACCAGAACAAAATTTTTTTTCACTGATTCAAATACTTTGTCCATTAAGCATTGAAAGATAGGAGAAGCATTGGTGAGACCAAAAAGCATGACTGTGAATTCATAGCTGCCATACTTGGTTATGAAAGTGGTTTTTTTCCAACTTTCTGGATCCATCTCTACTTGTCAAAATCCAGCAGTTAGATCAATAGCTGAGAAGAAAGCAGCACTCTTGAATTGATCTAGCATTGCATCAATTTTGGGAAGTGGGTATATGCCTCTTTCAGTGATGGCATTTAATTGATAATAATTGACACAGAAGTGCAGGATTCCACCTTTCTTGGATACTACTACAACTGGGAAAGCCTATTCACTCTTGGTTTCTTGTATGAATCCAAGATCTTTCATTTATTTTATTTCTTTCTTGATGAACTCATTATTGTGGCAATTGGATTGATATGGCTTTAGATAGATGGGGCAAGTTTCTTTGATGGTGATGGTGTGTTGTATCACATGAGTTCGTCTAGAGATGTCACTTTCTTTTAAGATAACTAGGCTGTTTCTAGCCAGCAGATTTTCAATGTCTATTTTTCTTTCTTCTGAAGAGGGTTCTCTTTGTTCTACAACTAGTAATTGGATCTCAGGTGGTTCATTTTCAAAGGACTTTTGGACTTTTTTCAATTCTTCTCTTGGTATTAAACTGATTTGTTCCCAATCTTTGTAATAGATCAAGCATGATTTGCATTCATTACTTGGAGAATACAAGGGTTGGTTGCATTAGCACTGGGCACAAAAACCATGCCACTAATAACAGTACTTGGCTTTCTTGCCAGGTTTTTGGTCAAAGATTCTTCTAAGGATATTATAGTAGGGCCAGCAGATTAGCTTATCATTTACAATGATTCCTTCTTTGTCAGCTTTGACATTGTCTAGTGGCTTGTCATTGCTGATAAAGATAGTGTATGTAAGTTCAGTGGTTTCTTTTTGTTCCTTTTGTTCTTTTTCTTCATCACTCTCTTCATCATCTGATTTGTCTGATTGTTCTTTTTCTTGTTCCTGTTTGTTTGCTGGGAGAGTTGTCCAATGGCGGCATTTAACCACTATGGGCTTCTCATTACATCTGATGGTTAATTCATACAGTTTATAGTCGAGTAAGGCTTTTGCTTTCTTGAGCCACTTATTGCCAACAATGATGGTGTATTCCTTTGTTTCAGAAATCTTTATGTCAGTTTCAATGCTGATGTCATTGATGTGGACAGGAATAGCTTTGGCAATATCAAGACCTTTCTTTTTATTGCTATGTACATTGGTCATAGGTCTGGTGGAAGATTTGTCAATTTTTCTGCCAATTGCTTCTAAGAAATGTTTGGCAATGACACTCACAAATAATCTACTGTCTAGGATCAAATCGATGAAATAACCAGCCACTTGGGCTTTGCAAATTAAAGGGGTAACATTGCTGTTGTCAGCAAGTCCAGCTTGACAAGAGTGTTTGTTGGTTTTTGGTATTTTCTTCTTGGGGATTAAAGATTTGTGAAAATCTTTTCTAAACTGTGGATGGATCATTAGCTGGCCAAAGGTAATATGTATTAGAGTTTCTATGAAATTTTTAATAATAGAATAAGGTCCAGATTTTTGTACTATTTCTGAGGGTTTTAGCTTTGGAGAATTGTTAAAAACTTTAGCTTTTGGTGGCTCATTATTATCAACAGTTGATGTGGATGATTTGTTTGGATCTAAAACAAAATCAACCTTGGCTTTCTTCTTTTTCCTTGTTGATTCTGTGGTGTTAATTGCTAGTTCATCTATGTCATAGTCATCATAAGTTAAGTTAAAGACATAAAAGGAGTTTTCTTCTGGTTGGCTTGCACTCTCACCCTTTGGAGGTGCACCTACCAGTTTAAAGGCTGATAAACAGTGGCTTCAACTAGGGGATCCTCTCCAAAGAAATTGATATTGGCATGATTAGGTCTTTAATTGGGAGCATTGTTGTTAATAGTTCTGTTGTTTTGGTTATCATTGTTTCTGGGAGCTGGAGGGGGTAAGGGAAGATTGTTGCAATCTCTTGAAAAATGTCCAGTTAATTCACAGTGATAGCACACAGGTGGGCCATGATTTTGTTGTCTTTGATAAGGTGGTTGCTAAGACTGATTAAAGCATGGCTCAAATCTGGGTCTTTGGGGTTGCTGGTTATTTTTGACTGCTTGGGCTAATGGTTCTAATAGCCAAGCAAGATTTGCTGTAAGTCTATCTATCAACTGTTCATTTGGATTTTAAGTTTGGGCAGCAAAAAAAGTAGCAGCCATTTGAGGAGCAGAAGCCATAACAGGAGCAGGAGCGAAAACTGGAAGTGTGAATTCCAAGTGCATTCTTTAGTTGTCTTCAATTCTTTGGGCAAGTTCAATGGCCATGTCCATTGTAGGATTATCTTTTGGAGCCAAGAGAGGCCAAAGAGTATAGGATAAGTTGGTTCTCAATCTTTTTGTAAAGGAATGAATCTTTTGTTCTTTTGTTCAGTTTCTTCTAAAGTCCACTCATTTGATTAACTTTCTGATTGCTTTAGCATATTCAGTTACTACTTTTTCTGGACCTTGAGTTCTTCTTTCCAATTCTATGCACCACTTGGATATCAAGATTGGGATTCTGAACTTGTTTTCAAACTGGGTTGTGAAAGAGGTGTTGTTTTCTCCAGCATTTACTGGCATCCATCTAATGATTCTTTGATGGACATTGGCATCAGTTTTCTGTAAGAACCAGGTGGCAGGGGAGCCTTGAAGGTAGCCACTAACAATTTGAAACTTGTACTCATCATTGTATTGGTTAGCTGTAGCAGCTCTCTCAAAGTCATCCAACCATTCAATTGGATCTTGTGCATCACCTCTAAATAATGGTAATAGAGTGTTGTTTCTTCACCCCAAGGCAGTTTGTATACCTTGGAGGGCAGCCAGGATGTTTGCTTGCATTGGATCTTGGGCCATTGGTTCAGGAGTTACTGTTTGTGTGAAGTGCTCTGATTCACTTGAAAAAATATCAAAAATAGAGGCAGTTTGGTAATTTTTTTCTTCTGTTTTAAAGGAGTTTTCAGCTAGTTGGTGAGCAGTAATCCAAATATAGATTTGGTGATTCAGATATTCGAAATCAGGGGGCTGTTGTTCAAAGGTTGTGGAGTATAAGAGCTGATTAATACTGGTATTTCTTTCTTCAAAATTGTCTTCAAAATAAGCTTGATCAAAGTAATAGATGGTATAAGCTGTGTAGGTTTCAGCTGAATGTTCATTCAGAAACCAGTTCCAAAAGTCTTGGAATTGTCTACTGAATTGTTCTTCAACAGGGAAACAGATTAAACAGGAGGGCAGAGGATTGAGTTCAATAAACTCTAGGTTGTTGTTGTTGTATGCTGCAAAGTGTCCTTCTGATTGCTGTGGCAAGTATGAATAATCATCCATACAATGAAAAAATAAGTGAATTTTGACAACCTCACAGAGAGCACCACTTTTATGTTATGGGTTGGAGTAACAAGCTAATGGATAGCAAGGGAGAACAGGATTGTAGGGTGATGGAAATAATCAAAAGAGAATTCAACTTTAAAGAGCAAATTGAATGAGTATGGATTCAATGTGTAAGATCACTCTCATAAAATATCTCAGTCACTATTCTTTTCAAAAGTAACTGGAGAATCTGAAGATAGAGGGATAGTCCGTACTGTCAACAATTGATCACTACTGGTATAATTCTATGTCTCATGTTAGCACTCTTAGAATTCAATATTAGGTATCAATTTGTGCTTTTCAGTCACGTTTATTCAAATAATCTTCAAATGCTACAATTATATATGTTAGGAAAAGGCCAACAAGTAATCTTTTATCTTTAAGATGTTCAGATACTTGAAGGTAGGGAAAGGAAAATTAGTGATAAGAGAAGGATTGAGATGAAAGTTGTTATTTTATTTATTCTTGATTATTCAGATGCTTGTTATTACATACTTTTTTACAGCTAAGAGATTCATTGCTTATATAGCTGTCAAAAGTAGTCAATAATTAGGTCAATGATTAGGTCAATAATCAGGTCAATAATCAGATTATTGATCAGGTCAATAATCAGGTCAATGGTCAAGTCAACAGTCAGGTCAATAATTACTTTCTAAAAATAGTGTGGCTAATTATATGATATCAGTAACTAATACATGTGATAATTAATAAGAAGTATAGGTCTCAACCATAACACTATAACTTGAAATGAAATTATATTAATATTAATAAAATTATCTATTATTATTTTATCTATATTATTATTATTTAATTAAAAATATTAATTATTTTCCTTATTATCAACATAAAATATTGATAAAATTCAATATTTAACTATACTAGACCAATAATTTTTGATTATAGCTATTAATAGAATACTAATTTCTTATTTTTATTTTTATTTTTTATTATTATTTTTTATTATTTTATTATTTTCTTTTGTTTTATTTCTTTGTTGTTTACTAATTGATTAAAAGAATTAAGTACTAAGTAATTGACATCAAAGATAGCCTGGTAAAAAACCTAGAAAAAGGGTAAAAAATTTAAAAATAGCTTATTAGAAGGACATAACTGCTAGAATAAACTGGCCATCATGTTAAAAAAAGAGATTCATAAAAAAAATCATTAATTTAATTTCTGTTTATTATATAAAAAACTTAATTAAAATCTTTAGACTTCAAAACCTTCAGAAATTACTAACATTTTCAGCTATTGAGTACCAAGTTATAAATTTGTTATTTGTTCTAACACCTCAAATAATTATCTATAATATTGTGTTATCTCAATACAGCTTTTTTTTAAAAACAATCTTTTAGATATGGTTTTGGGTTTGTATACTGGTGTTTTTGCTAAAGCTAGATTCAATTAGACTTTAAAAATCAACTTTTTTATTGCCAAAGCAATCAATTCTAACAATTTTATGATCATAAGTAATGACTTCAATAAAAATAGATTCAAAAAAGTGCAAGTTTTAAGTTCTGTTTGAATTTGGATTTGGTTAACTTATTTAATTGGCATTTGTTAATTAAAGCCTTTACTTAAAAGAATTTAAAAGGTGTTAAAAAGATTATTGATTACATTTTTGTAAATAAAGACTTGTTTTTTGCAGTTATTGATTATGAAATCAAATCAGTATTTGACTTTTTTAATACTAATCACAAAGCAGTTTCAGTAATAGTTGGTTTAAATAATTTATTAGATGTTTATTTAAATAGCCTATACAAGCAAGCTAACAAAGATTACTAGAAGTTTAAAATCAAAAATGTAGATAGTACAAAATGAATACAATTTAAAAAATGTTTTTTTGCTAAATATGTATTAATAACAGATAAGTTTTTGAGAGCAAAAACTTATAAAAATTTGGATATTAAGTAAAAGTTGCTGAGTAAAATAATAATAAGATCTATTAATAAAATATTCTCTAAACATTATTTCAATGAATTTTAGTGTTTGAAAAACAAACATTTTTTTAAGTTTTTTGGATTGAAATTGCTAATTGCTAAAATTGTTAAGAAGTTAAGCTCTAATAATATGTTTGAATTCAACTATTTTGCTAAAAAATAGTCAACTTTAAATAATAGTAAGACTTTCAAAGTCATAAATATGGTTCAGAATAATTTGAAATTAGTAGATATTTTTAAATATTTGTTAATTGTTTACAAGAAATACAGAAAATCCAAATTATATAAGTCAAAGCTGGCTAAAAAAACATCTATTAAGAAGATAATTAAAAAGCACATGAAAAATTTTTGTTCAAATAAAGAAGACATAATAAAAAATATTCTGGACTGGTCTTTTTATAAAGTAGTTTTGAATTACTTAATAGTAAAAGATGAATTAGTTTTGAAACCAAAAGAAATAAAACTTAATATTGACAAGATTATAAAAAGTTAGACAAAAAAGCAGACTGTGTTTTTAGTAATATCTGATCTTTAAATTTACTAATATCTGTTATTAGACTATATAAATAATAATACTTTTTCCAGAATAATAAAAAAAATTAATATAGAAAAATTACTCTTGGTGATTAGTGATCTGTCTAATAATAAAACTGTCAGATTGTTTGACATCTCCAATAAACTTTGGAAACATAATAGTAATAATATGATAAAGTTTTTTTTGAAATTACTGAATGCATATTTGTCTTTTAGTAATGTTTTTGTTTTATAAAAAAGAGTTTGGGTTTCAATAATTTTTAAATCATATAATTAGAATAGAATTCTAACAAACATCCAACTTATTGTTTTAATTAAAACAGCCAGAAAAATTCTTTCCAAAATTTTTTTTGATTATATTTTAGTTATATATAGCAAGTTTGATATTCTATATAGTAATAATTTTTTAGTATTAAAAAGTATTTTAACTCAGTCTTTTGTGTTTGTTATTGGATTTATAGTTAAGAATGTTTTAGAAAAAAATAAAAAACTTTGGTTGGTTTTGTAGAATATGCACAAAATATATAATCTAATTAGATAATATTATTTAAAAGCTAGTTTGCAATAAATCAAGATGTGTAATTAGTTTATCAAATTTTTTAGCAGCATACATAAAGATAAGATTAATAAGATAATAATTAATTTTAGACTTTTGAATGGCTATAAGATGCAAGATAAGTTGAATCAAAAAAAGATTTTTTTATCTTTTCTTTGGAGAATTTTTTATGATCTACTTTTGTGTAAGATTAAGAGACATAAACATTTGTATAAATATTGAATTAATACTAAGTTTGTAATCAAAACAGACAAAATTGAAAACAATAATAGGATGTCTTTCTTTTTTGCTACAAATACATTTGTTGATAACACAATTTGGGTTGAAAATAATTAAGCTTCTACATAGTATGTTTTAAACATAGCTAGTAAATTTTTTATGGTTAATAATATTTTAATTAACAATAAAAAAATAATAGCTATTTTTATTAACCAAAGCATTAAAATTGCTTCTTTGAAAATTAGTAATTTGCTGATTTTTATTGCCAAAAAAGGTAAAATACACAGATATTTGAATATCTTTTTGTTAACTAAAAGATTGTTTAAGCCAAATTTAGTTAAGGCTTATTTTAATGTTTAGTTTTTTGTTAATGTAATACTTAAAAAAACTATTACAGATAAACAATTCTCTTATCTGGTGTTGGCTGTTTTACAGTTCATAATTTGCTATAAATCTCAGCTTAGTTTTGTCTTATCAAATATGTATTATAAGTAGAATGTTATAGTTAAAAAAATTCTTAAGTCTAAGACTAATTTACCACATAACTTTTCTAGTAAAATATTATATTATCTATCTTTATATGACTTGAAATTTTTTGAGCAAATACAAGCTAAGGCCAAATTAGCATCAATAATGTTTTTTGCCAATTTTTTAGGCATTTTTAGACAGTTATTTGATTATAAACATTTGAATTTGCAGGTTTTGGACTAAATTTTTTCAAATTTATTGTAATATTTTGTTAAGTTGTATATTAATTTTGTTAACAATTTTTTGGCAAAAGTAATAAAGATTTTTTTGGTTAATAATTTATTTTTGGATGGCAAGCTGCCTAGTGTATTTTACAATTTTAAAAAATTTTTGATGTTATATATTTTGGAAAAGTTTTTGTATTATAATTTAGTTTGCTTTTTAAAAAAATTTAATATGGTATTTAGTAACAGACTCTTAGATAAATATAGTAGTGTAATAGATTAAAAAACATTTTGTTATTAAAAAAGATTAGATCTTAAAAATTCTGTGCTGTTTTGGTTTAAGTTGGTTTTAAAGTTTTTTATAATAGTGCTTTTTTGATGGTTGATTTTAATTGTATTAATAAATCAAATAGATTGAATGTTTTGGAATTTAATAAGTTTTTTAATATCTGTAAACATTTATATAAGATTTGACAAAAGCCATTAAAGTATATACTAATAAATTATTAAAAAATTTGGATTTTATGGAGGTGGTTTATGAGACTGCAACATATTTCTCAGTATTAGATATAAGAATTGGTATTAAAATGCATAGTTTTTTGTTATTTACAATAACCAAATTACAGACTATTGCTTTGTTTTTAGAGTATATCTTATTTTTTTGTATAGTGATTTTGTATCTAGATAACCAAACTATTATTAATATATGTATGTTTGAGATTAAACTTAATACACTGGGTTTTTGTAATCAATGTTGGATAAAAAAAAGACATATTACTAATTTAATAAAAAACAAGAATCTTATAATTAAGTAGATTAAAATTAAGAGTTATTTGGGTATTTTAGATAATATTAAAGTAGATCAAATAACAAGTATAACTGCAAACTCCTTCTTGTTTTTGTTAAGTAAAATTTATGAATGTTTTATTATAATTAAGAACACAGCTGTTTTTAACAATACTTATTATTTTATCTGTAATATATATAGATTTATATATTATGTTGTTACTTATAGAAATTTAGGAATTCTTAATAAGAAGATAAAGTAGCCAATTAAAATTAGGTATAGTAAAAGAAAAATTTCAGGATTTTTTTCAAAAAATTGCAGAATTTCAGAAATTTTAGAATTTCTCTTAAAGAATTACAAAATTTCAGGAATTTTAAAATTCCTGGTTAGAAAAATTAAAAAAATTCAAAAAATTTCATATAATATTAATTATGTATATATAGTAAGAATATTAGAAACAAAAAAGACAGAATTTAGTTTAAAATCAATTAATTATCTAATATCTCTCTTTTTAAAAGATAGCTTTTTATAATTTAAAGCAAAATTAAATTACATATCAATAAAAATATCAATTATTATCTGAATTCATATTATTATTACTTAATTAAAAAATATTAATCACTTTTATTCTATCAACACTTCATGTTAATAAAATTTAATACTTAATTATACTAGACTAATAACTCTTAATTATAACTATTAACAGGATACTAATTTTTTATTTTATTTTTTATTTTTATTTTTATTTTTTTTTGTTGTTTTACTAACTGATTAAAGAAATTAAGCACTAAATATTTTGATATCAAGAATAGTCTGGTAAAAAATCTATAAAACAAAGATAGAGAACTTATAGAATTGAGAATAGTTTACCAAAAAGACAACATTATTAAAAAAACCAGTTACTATGCTGAGAAAAAAATTTATGAAAAGACTTTTTGGGACAGATACTAAAACAATTATTGAATCTCTGTCTATTATATAAAAAACTCAACCAAAACCTTTAAATTACAAAATTTTTCAGATATTACTAACTATTATCAATTATTAAGCACCAAGTTATGAATTTGTTATTTGTACTAATATTTCTAAATAATCATATGTAATATTATTAAAAAGTGGGTTCTAGTTCTAAAATTATTGATAGATTTTTTGTTTGTAATATTAATTGAGTTTGTATAGCTGAAATTTGACATTTTAATTCACACATGCTTGTTGAAATTACTGATATGTTTATTAACATTCTAAGAACTTATATGATAAAAGCTGTTTATGGGAGACTTTCTGTTACTGTGCATAAAAAATTGTATGACAAATTATATCTAAGTGTTTTGTGCTTATTTTGTAGACAAGTAAAGATTTTAAACCATTTGTTTACATACTTAAAAAATGTAAATTGATGGAGAAAATTGGGTTTGAATTATATTGGATTAGGGTTACAATTGGCTGGTAGAAAAGTGCCTATGTTTTCTTTAGTTGTGTAGTCTTTGTTGCTCTGTCTGTTTAATATTGAGTTATATATGATTCTTTGCAAAGATTTTGTTTTCAAAGATTAGACCAAAAAAGCTTTATGTATATTTGACAATAAAAAAAAGACTGTTTTTATTCTGGTAAAATTTTCTTACTATTTAGTTAATTCTTATTACTGTAAGATATAATGTGTCAAAGTAAAGTATAGGGTAGAATTAAAAAAAGCTGGTTTGGTAAAAGTTAACAATAAGATTTTTATGTTGTCTACTAAATTAAACACAAAGTTGTTAAATATGTTTGGTATCATTAAGTTTTTAACAGTAAGTTTTGGTAAGCATTTACTTTATGTATTCTTCTTTGGTGTTAATAATGTTCCAATAGTTTTTATAAATGCATAGTGTTATTTAAATTGGCTTAAATAGCTAGTCACATATAGTAAGTACATGAGTTATATTTAGTTGGAATTATCTTACTTGATTCTGTTTACTAGATAATAACTGAATTATACTTGTTAAATAATAATAATAATAATAATATTTATAAATTAACATAAATTTAGTATTAATTAGATTATTAACATACATAAAATTTGTAGCTAAAATAAACTAATATAATATTAATTTTTTAGAATCCAATTTTTTTTAACAATAAAAAGTTTTTTAATTCAAAATATTATTACATTTATTTAAAAGCAAATTATTAAAAGTTATTTTAAAATATTTTAAAAAACAAATTTTATAATACAAAAGAATATTCAAGATATTAAATATTAAAAAATAATTAGTACAGTCAAATCTGAGATAACTTATGCCTTTGGTAAATACAAATTGCTATAAATTATTACAGATTATAGATTTTCTTAGGTTTAAGTATATATAATATACATATAATAAAAATAGATATAATATTATTAAAAAATAATTTTATTTGCATATTCTTATAAGAATCTTTAAATAGTTTATGCAATATTAAAGAAACTTGTAAAAGTTATTTGTTTTTGTTTATTTTGCATTCTCTTATGAAGTATACATTTAACATAAGCAAGCTTACTAACTGTATCATAAAATTCCTTGCTATTTTTAAGCTCTATAAACTGTTCAAGATTTGTAATAGCAGTTAGTACATCCTTAATACTCATTACTTTCTGTACCTCTTGTTCTTTATCAGAGCTATCATGCTTTGTTTTACGATTTGTTATAATATAATTTGCAATTTACCAACTCTTCAATTGATAAGTATCTACGATTTGGCTGTATGCAATTGAACTCTTTGTAGCAATCCTTAATCTTTTCTAATACTATCTTTTGATTATAATTAGCTATTATTTCCAAGTTTGCAGTTTCATTCTGAAAATTGTCATTTGTATTGATTGGAAGAATGCCAACTTTGTGCCAGCAATAAGCAATTATTTCATTTGAAACATTTTTCCATGCCCTATAAATTAGACACATTGCTTGAAGTTGGTTGATTGCATAAATATCATCGGCACCATCATCAAAAAAATCCAATGCATGGTAAAAAAATGGTGACAGTAATGTGCCTTAAAACAATGAATAATTCCAGCATCCATAGGCTGAATATGTGCTGTCAAGTTAGATGCAAACCATTCTGCATGAATATTTGTAATAAATCTCGTATTATAGTTGTGATCAGCAAAATTGTCTACTAACAACAATATGTTTTGGTTTTTTTTATGCAGCTGATAGTCCCAATCAACAAGCCATTGTCAAAAAATATCACCAGTTATCTAAGCACGAGTGTTTGAATAATACTGGAAACCAAGTTGCTCTCCTGTTTTCTTTTGAAAACAGCGTGGACGTTTAGCATGACCTATAATAAGTGGTGGCAAACACTCAGTTCCATCACCATTGGTTGTAAAGGCAAGTGTCAGTCGCATTTTTGATTGTTTGGTGCCATAACGTGGTATTGTAGCAAATAGTGCAGTTTCATCCATGTTGAAAATATTGCATAACTTCCAATCAGCAAGAAGTGTCATTACATGCACTCACTCATCTTCAATATGCTCAACATTGGCTGATGATACTCACCTTGAAAGTGAAGTGAATGCAATCCAACATGGTCTTTAAAGCTCTCAAGCCAGCCATTGGATAGTTTTTGGCGCTCATTTTCTGGAATATTCAATTGATCATAGAACTTTATGCCAGCAGCTCGAATTACATCTCCACTAAGTATCATTCCACGTGATTCTGCCTCGAACAAAAATAACAAGTGCTTTATCAAAGTCAGGATTACATACTGTGCGTATACGCTTGCTAGTCAAGTCACGCATTGTATTTGCTCATGGACGAAGATTTGGTTCATTTTTGACCCAAGCCGAAACTAGAGGCTGTTTCATGTATGGAAAACCGTTTTCCTTAAAGTGCCTTGCAGTTTTTGATTGGTTTTTATCATTTGCATGATATCAATCAAGCACCATAAGCTTATCATAAAGTGTAGCATTCTCACGACTTTGTGGAATGCAAGCTAAAGAGATAGCATGCTTTTTGCTATTAGACATGGTGGAATCAAAAGGCAAAGGAAAAGTACGATTAAGACTCTGATCAGATAGGGCTGATCCAAAAATCCGACTTGATTACTCACACAATTGATAATAATTTAAAACTTGAAACAATTCGAAACTCTGATTTGATTACTCATACAATCAATGATAATTTAGAGCTTGGGACAATTCGAAACTCTGACTTGATTACTCATACAATTGATGATAATTTAGAACTTGGGACAATTCGAAACTCCGACTTGATTACTTATACAATCGATGATAATTTAGAACTTGGGACAATTCGAAACTCCGACTTGATTACTTATACAATCGATAATAATTTAAAACTTGAAACAATTCGAAACTCTGACTTGATTACTCATACAATCGATGATAATTTAGAACTTGGGACAATTTAAAACTCCGAATTGATTACTCATACAATCGATGATAATTTAGAACTTGGGACAATTTAAAACTCCGAATTGATTATTCACAAGGTCAGTAATTTAAAACTTGGAACAATTCGAAACTCCGACTTGATTACTCATACAATCAATGATAATTTAAAACTTGGGACAATTTGAAACTATGACTTAATTACTCACAAGATCAGTAATAATTTAAAACTTGGGACAATTCAAAATTCCGACTTGATTACTCACACAATTGATGATAATTTAAAACTTGGGACAATTCGAAACTCCGACTTGATTACTTACATGATTAATGATCATTCTGTTGAATAAGTGATGTTACATTATCATATAGCATTTTTAGTCATGGAAATATTGGTTTGCTTTGCAATTTTACCAGAACTAGCACCTGAGATAACCCATACTGACAGTAAATGCTATGGCTTATCACAGGTTATGGCTTATCACAGGTTATGGGTTATCTCAGTATGGGTTATCTCAGGTTTGACTGTACATAATTATAATTATTAATCAAATTCATATAAAAATGGATGAAATAAACTCGACCAATTTTCGTAAAATGGATTATTCCAATAATATAAAAATTAGTGGTCTTTATATTTACCCAATAAAGTCTTGTCGAGGTATTAAGGTGGATTCATGTAAAACCAATGAGTGTGGTTTTATTTATGACCGATTCTGGATGATTGTCGATGAAGATTCAAATTTTTTGACACAGCGAGAGATACCGAAGGTTTCATAAGCCTTAATGTGGTTAAAATTTCCACCCAGAAATTAATTTTCAGAACTCATGGACTTTGTATTCCATCAATTTAAATTAGTTGGCTTTGATTGCTCCTACAATTAATGAAGAAAGAGGAGCCCTAATTTTGTGTGCTCCGGGCATGCTAGAGTTCTCACTTCCGTTGAGGCCAGAGTATAAGGAACAATTTAATTTTATTATTAATTCTGATAAAACATTTGACCTGTTTAACAAATAAATCATTATTTCGCGATATAGCCCAGAAAGTTACAACCTTCAAAAATCCCTCGTTTGTGAGGGTTACTATGACGCTTATGATTGTGGTGAAGAAGCATCTAGATGGATATCTAAATATTTGGGTATTCCATCCAGGATCGTATTCAAGTCACCAAACGAAGTTAGACCTGTAAAAGAACACGCGCCAAATCAAGAAGAGGTCGGATATCAGCCTCAGGTAAGGAACAAATTGTGTGAGTTTTTTGATGTAAATATCCAAACAGTTGAAATGTGATTTTTTCTAAACAGACAGCGTTTTCGGATGGCTATCCTTTCCTATTAATCAGCGAGGAATCTTTAAAAGACCTCAATTCCAAATTATCAGAGCCAGTTAGTATGCGCAACTTTAGACCCAATATTACCGTAAAAGGATGTAAGGTTCCTTTCGAAGAGGATACTTGGAAAAAAATAGTCATTGGCGAAGATCCTGAGAATGTCTTTTATGTCGCTTGCCGTTGTTCCCGTTGCATAAGTGAGTCTATCTAAGCTAAAAACAAAAAGACTTGATTTAAGGAAGAGGCAGGATATCCATTCACGGAAATAAATGAAATTTAGTCCCAAATGTAAACCCAGACACTGGGGAGAGAAATGGTATAGATCCGCTGAAAACTTTGCTGTCATACAGGAGAGTTGACAAAGGAGTAAAGTACAAAGCTTGTTTTGGTGAGAAGTTTAAAGATGATAGTAAAAACGTAGTCTTCACTTGCAATTTTTTAATCACATCCCTCGTAGGCATGAACATTATTCAAGGAAAGCCTGGTGAGTGTTTATTTATCATTGAAGAATGGTTTTAACTTTAAGTTATTTATAATTCTAAGAATTTTAATAGGTAAGGCTTTGCACTTAAGAGATGCTGTACAAGTAATTGCCACCGGCGAACACATACGATAAAAGGATAAATTCTCGGTAAGGCTCATATTGTATATTTGTCGTTAGCTTATCACTGGAATATCTCGAATTTTAACATTCAAAAAAAGATAACAAAATTCCATAGTCTAGTCATTGTCACTAAAAGTTTGGCAAATTCGAAGTCAGAATTTTTAATGATAGATTTTAAACATCTAATACAATTTTTATGACTTACTTGTTTGACAAGAATATTTACTTTTCTTTACCCTTTTCCTTTTCTTCTTTGAACTTGGCCCGTTCTTTTTTCTTGTTGATGTACGATTTACGGTATTTTTCAAAACCTTCTTGAATTTTTTTTGGAACTTTACGATAAAATGTAAGTTCTCCTTTATTATCACGATTAAAGTGCATATTGAATGCTCTTAAGGCACGATTGCATTGTGGAACATATCTAGAAAATAATTTTTATAAGCAGGAAAATTTAGTGAAATGAAAATGATTCAATGCATAATTTAGGTAAATTAAAACAGGTTACTTTACTTTTGACCAACAGAGACTTTCTCTGAATATTGCCCAGTCATAAAGAATATTAATATATAACTAATCGAAGAGATCATGCAAGCAATACTTAAAAAGTATAAAGTGGGATTCTTGTAAGAAAATAAATTTATTGCTTTTAGCAACATGAAGTAATAATTCAACAAAAATCACAAGTTATCACATTTTTTTTACCTGGAGTTGATAAATAAAAATCCAATAGGCGAAAAATATAATCAAACAGGAATTGAAACCTAAAATAGCTAGAAATAAAATTATTCAAGTCAATAGGATTCATATTTGAATTTAAATTATCACTGAAGTAAAAAAAAAGGCAAATACCTTCATATTTCTGTTGTCGCTTACTCAATGCGTGTAGATTTTGTTTTAGTCGCTCTTCAAACACCAATAAATCTTTAAACTTTTGATTTTGACTAGGCGAGGGAACACGAGGTAATGGCGAAGTCATCGAAAGGCCCAAGTTCGTAGAAAAAGATAGACCCGACGACTCACCAAATAGGTCATGATGAGATGGAGGACTTTCAGAGGGTGCGGACAACGGTGAAACAGAGGTAGAAGAGGAAGATGAATCCGAATAAAGCGGCAACGAACTGTAAGACATCAGTGAGAAATTGCTTCTATGGATGAGTCTCATTATCTTCCTCCATATTCAAAGTTAGCCAATCAGAATAGAGAAATATTATCAATCATGTGACAAAGGGTCACTTAAATTTATGATGAAACATGTGGGAGACCTCCATTATGACACTATGGCCGCTTCACCTTTCCCAGTAAAATGCTCCCTTGTTTTCGCCTCTCACACGGGACCCGTACATTATGCGCGTTATAATTCAACGGGCGAATATGTTTTAACTGGTGGTCAAGACCGTACTGTGAAACTATGGAATCCTGAGTCTGGCCTATGCATCAAAACGTATGAAGGCCATGGCAAGGAGGTTTTGGGTGTTTCTATGTAAGTGAATAGAGTGGCTTGATATTTATAGACATTAATGGCAAGTTTTCAATGCTGAATACCTACTTTCTTCTCTTATAACTTTTACTTGGCCAAAACTAGTACACAGGATCATTCACGTTTTGCTTCTTGTGGGGGAGACCGCCAAGTCTTTATGTTTGACGTGACCACCGCTAGAACGATTCGACGTTTTGAAGGACATCAACATGTATAAAATAATTCTAATTATTTATTTAAAATTTGACACTTCAGTTTCTTCACATTTTAATTATTTTCTGCTTTTGGGCTTTAATAAAAAGAGAGTGAATACGGTCGATTTCAATCAAGAAGGGACTGTGATCGCCAGCGGTATATCTAAATAATAGTTTTTTCAAAAATATTATATTCAAATTCATTCTTTCAATTTGTACAATTCTTATAGGCTCCTACGATTCTACTGTACGCTTATGGGATTGCAGGTACGATTTTTTCGTTTTAATTAAGCCGCCAAATACACATTTTTACAACGAATTGATCTGCTAATTTCATTTCTTTCAAGCTAGGGGAAATTCACGTCTCCCAATTCAAATATTAGAAGAGGCTAAAGATAGCGTAGCCTCTTTGCAAGTATCACAATATGAAATTGTCACTGGGTGAGTTTAACTCGATCAAACTTCAATAAACTCAAGGTTTTTTTCTAATGACTATCTTTAACTCATCAGCTCCGTTGATGGTAATATACGTATATACGATCTTCGTGTGGGTGCTCTTCTACAGGATCTAATTTCACGTAATGAGCGACTTAATTGTATTTTGCTAATTGTCTCAATAGAATTTTAATTCCTGCTTTGTTTTAAAAGATCCTGTTACCTCCGTCTGCTTTTCTGGAGATGGAAATTGTGTTTTGGCTAGCTCATTAGATAGTACTATTCGATTGATGGACAAAGACAATGGTGGCCTATTGAATGAGTAAGGACAGTCATCTATCGTCATCTGCATTCTTTCAGTTCCCTATTTATTAACTTGTTCGATTATCAAAAAACTAACCTGAAAACGAACATTAGGTTTAAGGGTCATAAAAATTCACTGTACAAAATACAATCATGTCTGTCAAATTACGATTTACATGTGATTAGTGGTTCAGAGGATGGCAGAATCTATATTTGGGATTTACTGGAGGTAAATTATTAAGAATATGACAGTTACGATATGCGGGATTTTAGACTAAAATAAAATTCATCAGGGGAAATTGCTATCCACGATCAAGGAAGCTCATGGAGGTGTTATCACTTGTGTAGCTCATCATCCGCGGCAACCAATGATGGTTTCTACTAGTGTGGATGGAACTGCAAAGGTATGGAAATAACGTATAGAATTCGTTCTACTGATATCTTATTTTCTTTAAATATATACTTGGTCCTAATATTAGATAACTAGTATATGTTTCGAATTTAAGTTAATGATTCTCTTCTAAGTCTTAAGTTTTTGAGAAATGCATTATCATCTATTACGTAAGACCTATTATAGACAGCTGTCTTATTTTGTTACTTCATATATAGCTTCGGCTAGATATTTGACATTATGAGAAGAGATTCCAGCAATTGAGATTCGTCCATCTTTAGTCAAATACACATGAAATTCTTTGGTAATACGCTCGACCTTTTTATTGGTAATTGGCAGCGGAAGGTGATTAGCATAATATTTCACGCTTGGTAAGAATACTTGAAAAAGTTGCTCTTACCTGTCCTGGTGTTAATCCGGTAAAACAAAACATTCCAATTTGATCAGTAATATGATTCCAAGAGTGCTTTGATCTAAAATCATTAACCAGGTGGCTTTTGAGCTTATCACGCATCGTGATAATTCTATCGGCCATCATTTTGACCTCGGAGAGCCTTTTTAATTTGGAAAATATATATCCAAATTAAGTTGTGTTGAAATTTTAGATCAAATAAACTAATCCAAAAAGTTCCCACCATTCTTTATTTAACTCCTCGTTGCTCAAAACATAACTGGCGACACGAGCACCATTCAGCGGTGGGTTGGAATACATTGGTCTAATCAAAATCTTTATCTGAGAATCAACTGCCGCTTTTTCTCGGGGACTTTCAGTAATTATGGAGAAAGCCCCAACGCGTTCACCGTATAATCCCATATTTTTAGCAAAAGATTGGGCCAATGCAATGTGATGATCATCGTTGACAAATTTGCGAACAGCATAGGCGTCACGATCAGTATTTCCTGACGCGAAGCCTTGGTACGCCATGTCAAAAAAAGGAAAATGTTCACGATCCTTTGGCGTAAAATTGTGTGACATGTTAACAGATTGTTTTGAGGCGAGACATCCGAAAACACTAAACTAAAATTTAAAGGAATTAGTTCCCACCTTTACAACATTTGCTATTTCGTCCCATTGTTCTCTGGTGGGATCTACCCCAGTGGGATTATGAGCGCACGCGTGGAATAGGAAGATGGAATTTTTTGGCGCGCTCTGAATAAAGTTGGTATTTAGATCTTGAAAATTTGAGAATTCTTAATTTCTCTGATGATTCACCTTTAAATCCTCCAATAAACCATTAAAATCCAAACCAATCGTCGTCTTGTCAAAGTATCTGTATTGTGCTACCTCTAATCCCGAATCTCTGAATATAGCCGTATGGTTACCCCATGTTGGTGTTGGGACGTAAATTTTTTTTGCGTGTGGATAGAAACGCGATAAAAAGGTTCCACCGATACGAAGAGCGCCTGTTCCGGAAATTGATTGAGTGATGGCGATCTAATTTCAAATGATATATTTTTAAACAATTATGAGTCTTCGATATATAGTTAAGAAATTAGAACTGGATAAGCTTACTTTGCTATCATTCAACGGGACAGAATCCTTACCATAGGCCAATAAAGCAGCTTGCTGCGTAAAACTGGCCAGGCCAGTGATAGGCAAATATTCCTTATTAAGCTTATCTTTTAGTATAAATTCTTCTGCCTGAAATTTAACAAAAATTAATTTTTTTTAATATGATCTGGAATTCAAGGAATTTGATGTTATATGGACCTTTCTGACGGCACTTAATACATATGGTTTTCCGTTGTCATCCCGATAAGCTCCTACGCCTAGGTTCATTTTACGGGAGTCAGTGTCTTGCTTGAAAGCTTCAGTGACACCAAGTATTGCGTCAGGGGGCCCTTGCAAGAAATACAATATAATGAGTTAGCTTGAAGGTTTCGGTCTCTTGTAAATGATCAAATTCAAATCTCTGTCAAAGATGAAATTAATAATAGTTTAAGGCACCCAAATGCATTCGAATTTGCTATCCCTTACCTTGAGGAACATGTTCCCAAGTTGATATAAAAGCACGTATTAAAGGAGTGAGTAGAAGAGAATTAGAGAAAGATGATGGTTTTACGCTTGTACGAACAACACGGGAAAGATTGGAAAACAGCATTTTTGTGTTTGGTTGAAGCTCGAGATGTGATCAAAAATGTTGTTAAAATGCTATGATGACTCAGAATCTTAGTGCATATATATACACACACAATAGGCTCCCAGCCTCAAATAATAATCTGAAATGCCTGCGGCTCTGAAAATTGTTCGCAGACTATCTAGTTTATATAAACACTTGAAATCACCAAAATTCTCTAGGAATGAAACTCCGCTTTTTTTAAATATGATTACAGAGGTTTCCAAAATAGACCCTACCACTTTTACGTTTGAACCCTGCGATAGTCTCGAAAATCCATATTTTCAGACATATGACAATAAAGCGCGAGAAATTCTTTCAAGAGCTGCTTCATTACTCGCAAGAGGGGAAGTTGTGGCAATGCCTACGGAAACAGTTTATGGTCTAGCATCCAACGCGCTTAATCCAGAAGCCGTTAAAAAAATTTTCTCAATCAAGAACAGACCTGCGGACAACCCCTTGATTGTGCATATTTCTTCTCTGAAAATGTTACGCTCACTCCTACCTAATCCTGAGGCCAAAATTCCGGGAATTTATCTGGAGATTATAAAAAAATTTTGGCCTGGTCCTTTAACTATACTATTACCCAAATCAAGTCTAATACCTGACGAAGTTACTTGTAACCAACAAACAGTTGCTGTTCGCTTCCCATCTCATCCAATCGCCCGTGCTTTAATCACACTCTGTGGTTTTCCTCTTGCCGCACCCTCAGCCAATATTTCAGGACGTCCTTCCCCAACTATAGCCTCGCATGTTTTTAATGACCTCAATACAAAGGTGTCAATGATTATTGATGGTGGTCAATGTGTCTCTGGTGTAGAATCTACAGTGCTTGATGTCCTGAGTAACCCAAAGCTACCGACCATTTTAAGACCTGGTGGTGTTACATTTGAGGATTTATTCCCCATGCCTGGAATGTCTGGTTTGAGGGTGTACAAGAAAGATTTTATAGATGAAAAGTTAGAAATGGCTCCTACAACACCTGGGATGAAATATAGACATTACTCTCCTGATGCGCAAGTTATATTGATTGATCCTAAGGAAGAAAAAAGCTCATTAGAGGATAGAACAAAAAAAATGAAAGAATTAGTGGAGAAAGAGATATTTGAAATTAGAAAAAGCTCTAAAAAGCGAATTGGAATTTTAAGGACGATTAAAACTTCTGCTTCTTTGTCATCAACCCCAATTCCTCAGAAGATTAAGGATAATTTATCCTGCGAGAATTTCATTCCGATAGAAAGCCAATATGGAAATGAAATTGATCAAGAATGTGACAATTTTGTCAACCCTGCTATAACTTTATCATCAACTAATGGTCTTGTACATAGTAAAAATATTGATTTAATTGAATACAATCTTGGTGACTCGATTGCATTTCCTGAAGAAGTCGCGCGACAACTTTTTAAAGGTTTGAGGTTTTTAGATGACCGAAAAGTTGATTATATTATTGTGGAAGGAATGAAGGAAGAGAAAGAAGGTCTTGCGGTGATGAACAGATTAAGAAAAGCAGCTTCAAAAATTGTCGATTGAAAATTCTTAAATCATGCTTTACCGAAATCCTTGCATATATTCTCTCGAGTGCTGAAATGTTTTTATTTCCAGGCACATAATTGAAATAAAATCAATTTTAAACGCCGTGAAATATATTAATCATCCGCTATCTTGAAATCCCGACAAATTGAAAAGATCAAAAAGAGAGAACCAACTATCATGTCCCACTTATTTCCGAAAACAATCTATAATAAAAAATGTTGTATGAAAATAGAGTTTAAAGGTTGCCATTTAAATAGAATTTCAGGTGCTGATGGCCTCTGGCTTTGCGCGTCCCATATATATGCTTTTGCCTCATTTAGAGTTTTGTCGATTCTTGCTCTCTTTGTACTTTTTTTCTGCCCTTCATTGCCTTTAAAATTTTGTCTTGTCGTCAAATTTTCATTTTCATTTTATAATCTGTAGGGATGGTAGCTTTTGTAAGTATTCTCACTGATCTTTGTTTTCTGATGATTTCTTAATGGGAGACTCATTTACTTTTTGATATGTTCCAGCCATAAAATTTAGATTTTTCTGGGAAGATCAAAGTCTCACGTTTCTCTAAGCACTTTTAATAAGAGAATTTCTACTTTTTTCTTTGAATAAGTGGTAAATAGTTGAACACCCAATTTTTTCAAAGCCATCAAATACAACTGTAATACCACAGCATTTAAAGGACTGCCTAATTAAAAAAGGAGCTTTTAAATTCCAACTAATAATGCCTTGACATTTTTAATTGTTTTAATTCAAATATTAAATTTATTCAATATATCATTGCCTTCATAATTTCTTTGTTAACCGTGCTTTCAAAATATTTTTATTTCTTTTGGATTATCCCAAAAGATATCGGCATTTGTTTTAAAACCATATTCCTAACATAAAAACTCAGAAAACTTTAATGTTACTAATTATTTATTTTTTGTTAAATTTATTTATTTGTTTTAATAAAATTTAAGATTCTATATGAATGCGCAATTTTAAAAAAAATTATCAAACAAAATTATCAAAATAATATTTTGAAGTTTCATCAAAAGAATTGTTGTTTGGTCCTCAGCCAATCACGAAATGCTTTAAATAATAAAGGATTGTTTAGCAGTGGCTTAAATGATAATGTTCCTGTCTTAAAAAATTTCAATTTTCACTCTATCACCAAATCACAGGAAAAATAATGGCAATTTTATTTCGTAATTTCTGCAAACTCAAAAATTATAATTCCTTAAAATATTTATTCAGGGGTAAATTAATAATATTGAACTTTGTTGGATTAAATTTTACGCACGATTAATAGAAATACAATTTTTATAATTCCACATGTGGTTATAGATTTTACTGCTTCATCAATCCGGAAAAATTCGGCTTTTGTCTCCAAAACTAATCCAAGTGGAATCTTACTCGAACCTCCGCCTTCACTTCCTCAACATATACCTGAAACCAAAAAAAAATCAAGGACAAGTTCAAATCCAGCGTTAACTTTTCCATGTATCGATCAACTCGCTTTAAGAACTCGTTCACTGGACGGCGGACCTGAACCAACTTACGAAAATGTTGTCACTGGATATTTACATTTTCATCATACCAAACCTTTTTTGTGTGACCATGGGGGGGTATTGCCACAATTAGATATCGCATATGAAACATGGGGAAAGATTAATGAACAAAAGGATAATGCTATTTTATTACATACTGGTCTATCGGCTAGTAGTCACGCAAAAAGTCATGAAAAAAATGTGAAAGATGGATGGTGGGAGAAGTTTATTGGTAGGTAAGAAATAAGATTTTCGAATATTTGCAGAAAGAAAAAAACGAAATAATACCATGTTTGAGCTATTAATAATCATCATAAGCGTATTTAAATAGGGCCAGGTCTTTCCATTGATACCAATAAATTTTTTGTCATTTGCACCAATGTAATTGGTGGTTGTTATGGTTCAACAGGTCCTTGGTCGATTGATCCCTCAGATCAAGAACGTTATGCTACTCGTTTTCCCATTCTCACAATTTTTGATATGGTTCGAGCACAATTTTTATTGTTGAATCATCTTGGTATCAGCCAATTATACGCTAGTATTGGCAGTAGTATGGGAGGAATGCAGGTATTGAGATGAATTTTTGAAAGAGATGATTTAATTATGTCACTGAAAATAACAATCTATTAATTGTTTATCAAAGTCATTAGCAGCTGCATATTTATTTCCGAATCGTATAAAACGCCTTATCAGCATTTCAGCGTGTGCAAGATCCCATCCTTATTCTATTGCAACTCGGCACACTCAACGTCAAGGTGGTTATCAACCCTGATCCTTATACACTAGTTTATATAGCATATATTGATTGACCCATTTTTTCCGATCCTTTTGAATTAAAATAGTCTTAATGGCTGATCCAAATTGGAACAAAGGTTTTTATTACAATGGAATTCCACCTCATATAGGCATGAAGGTAATTGTTTTTAATTTAAAATTTTCCTGCTTAGCAAATTGTTTATTCTATTAAACTTTGATTTAATCTAGCTTGCTCGAGAGATCGCGACTATCAGGTGAATATCTTGATTGCGTAAAAAAATTAAAAGCTTTTAAAAATTTCCTTCATTTCTTATAAAAATCTAGTTATCGATCAGGACCTGAGTGGGAACAAAGATTTGGTAGAAAACGAGCTCAAGAGAATCAATCTCCTGCATTATGCCCCGATTTCTTGATTGAAACATATCTTGATCATCAAGTACTCTTCCCTTGTCCAATGTATCTATTGCACCAAATAAATACCTCCCTAATCAATTAATTGTCAACTATTCAGGGTGAAAGATGGTGTTTACAATACGATCCAAACTCTTTGCTGTACATTTCAAAAGCCATGGACTTATTCGACATGTCGGCCTCAACACTAGATGAAATTAAACGCCAAAGAGAGCTTCGAATTAAGGAAAACCAATTAGGACCATCAACTGAGCCGGAACAATGCAGTCTTAAAGTTAAATCCAAACCAAAAGAACAAAAATCCTCCCTCTCTCAATATCCCACCTTAAATCCACCAAAAAAGCATATTTCCTCACTTTCCAAAACAAGTATGAATGACTTAAAAGATTTGATCCAGGGTTTATCCGTCATTCAAATTCCTACTTTGATTCTTGGGGTCCAGTCTGATATTTTATTTCCTTGTTGGCAACAAAAAGAGATTGCTGAATGTCTCAAAATGGGTGGTAATAAGAATGTTACTTATTATGAGTTAGATTCAATGTATGGTCATGATACTTTCCTGATTGATTTAACAAATATTGGAAGTGCGGTGAAGGGACATTTAGAACTTCGGGGTTGATTTTCAGATCAGACAATCTATATGGGAACTTGTAGCCTTTATTATAATTACTTGGGCAGGAGAGACTTTTCAAGAAATTCAATTATGTTTAAATTACAAAGAATTTCATGTATATCTAAAACGCTGATTACAAAAATTTGTGATAATCACTAAAAGCTTAAGCTTCAAAAAAGACTTATAAAACACACATCCAGTACTAAGGGTGATTGCTCTTACCCTCAAATGAATATAACTTTCTCAATTAAGAACGAATACTTCCGACCAAGAACCAACTTTTTCACAAGCATCATTATTTATGAAACATTGAAATATCAATTTCAAATTCGGGAATAGTTATATTATTTGGAATACGTATTGCAAATTTATTTCGGAAGGGACAAAGTCCTTTAGCTTTTTTCAAATTAGCTATATTTGGTCTTTTGACTTTAATTTTCACCAAAATTCCCGAAAAAACAAATCTTTGAGCCAATAACATTGTGTTTCTGGATAGGGAAGTTACCCCTTTCTTGTGATTGTGTATTTTGTAAAGCCAAAATCTGATATTATATGATGTACATGATTGCTTTTCATAAATAATAATTTTCTGTTGTATTACCAACATTACATACATAATTTTTTCTTGAACGACCCCAACACACAAAGCTCTGGTAGCTGGTGAATAAACAATTCGAAATTAGAAGGGCTTTATTGTTCCACGCGATTCCTGGCTTCTTTTCACGAAACTCATACACTCACTTTTTCTAAATATTTATCTACGACGAAGAAATCCTCGTCTATAAAGTACCAAAGTGAAATTCGGGGTTTCCTCTTTTGTTCTTTCATAGCTGACTATCGCCACACCAAATATATATTATTTTTGGTCAAAGCCACACTTTATTTTACGACTTAAAAGCCTTTTATTAAAATTAGCACAATTTGTAGTAAATATTCTTTCACCTAAAATTTTGACTGTTGACTTTACGAAAAAGAAAAGCATTTTCCCGCTGGTCGCGACTCCTGTCAAGGTTCACGATTGGAACCCCAACGAAATAAAACAGCGTTATGGCAGACACAGATACGAAAGAACATACAGTACATTCGTTTAATGGTGATTCTGGAAATGATCCAGTCTTTAAGACTGTCGGACTTATACTCGCTCTTTTGAGTGGTAAGTAAACCCTTACATTGCAATCTGATGGTCTGGCGTCTAGGGAGTGGGGCGAGGTAACTAAAAGCTTCTTGAGCTTATTCTCATGTTTGAAGCTGCAGAGGAGAGAGGCAGCAATCATGCACCGAATAATAACTTGGAAACACGATCGCATAAGGATGCGAAGAAAACAGTGAAATGAGAATTAGGCACGTGGGCCTCTATAAGTTCACTAGTCGATCAATTCCTGGAAAACATCTAGCGAATCTAATCGTGGGTCTATATAATCAATTCTCTATTTGAGCTTAAGGTGGCCAGGTGTATCATTTTCTCGCCTAAAGAATAAGAAACAATGCTGAATTAGATTCTAAATGGATGAAAAGCAAAATTTTATTATTTAATAATCTTTTCTCTACATTACTCAATTCTATTTACCAGGATTATTTATCGGCTCATCATTTATATTTAAGAAGAAGGGTCTTCTTCAAGCTAGTAAAGCTGGTAGAGATCTGTTTACTGATTTTAGTTTCTCATTCGTGACATTTTCAGTATATAATTAATCAAAAAAGCCTCATTTTTTACATATAGGAGCAATTGCTGGACAAGGACACAGTTACTTATCTAATGGGCTATGGTGGCTTGGTATGACTCTGAGTAAGTTGATTTGAAAAGAAAAAAACTTTAGAAACCTCGAATCATTTCGTATAATCCTTTTCCTAACTACTCAATTAAAATATTTTGATTCTAGTGATTATAGGTGAACTGTGCAATTTTGTTGCATATGCCTTCACCCAAGCAATTCTGGTTACGCCTTTAGGCGCGCTCAGTGTTGTGGTCAGGTAAGGTATTAAGTACTCTTGCTATTGCCCTGAAGTATATTCTTTATCAAGTAAATATTTTATATATCACTTTCACGTAAAATAGTGCTGTGCTGTCTTCGGTATTTCTTAACGAAAGACTCAACATGCAAGGAAAAATTGGTTGTGCCCAATGTTTGATTGGTGCCGTTATTATTCTAATGCACGCTCCTGATCAACAGTCTGCTAACACTATTCAACAGTTTCAGCATTTGTTCCTACATCCAGGTAAGAATGGTTTTTTCAAAACACGCAAATCCTCAATAATTTTTACAAAATAGTTACATTTCCCCTCTATTAGTGTTCCTTACGTATGCGAGCGTGGCTATGTTTTTGAGTATAATAGTAATTTGGAAAATTGCCCCTAAATATGGCTCCAAAAATATGCTTGTATATATTGGAATATGTTCGTTGATTGGATCACTTTCAGTTGTCGCCACGCAAGGCCTTGGAAGTGCAATAGTGACCTCAATAATGGGCAAAAACCAATTCACTCATTGGTTCCTTTATTTTCTCGCTGGATTTGTGGCTGTGACATTATTAACGGAAATCAATTACCTCAATAAAGCCTTGAATCTTTTCAACACTGCAATGGTAACCCCGGTGTATTATGTCACCTTTACCAGTTTGACAATGGTGAGCTCCGCCATTCTATTTCAAGGATTTACTGCTCCACCAGTGAATATCGTATCAGTGGTATTAGGATTTTTAGTTATTTGTAGCGGTATTGTCCTCTTACAAACTTCTAAAGGAGCTATTGTTGATGGTAGAGGCTCTGTTACATATTCTGATGATCACAGACTAAGTATGGGAAGCGATGGTACCATGGAACCAGGTGCTTCGGAAATTAGAGGAAGTTTTGGTAGTATTCGTCGTTATTCACTGCATCATGGACGCAATAATTCCATGCACTCGGCAAATCCTGATAATAGGAGAAGCATGAGCCTAAGTTTTGGCGGACATAATAGAAGAGAATCTTCCGCAAGTAGTAATCTGACAACTATCAATGAAACGGGCTCTAATAATAAAAGTATTCCTCGTGGTATTGATTCGACCGCTGCACAAATTGGTATAGCGATTGGAGAAAGCTCTTTTGACAACGACGCCGTGGAACTTTCCAATCAAACTTCTTTACCCCCTTCTAAATCTCAGCCATCCTCCCGGCTTTCTACCGTTCGATTTGTTGGATCACCGGTGTTATCTTCATCCCCAACTGAACAATTAAAATCCAATCCATTTATTCATGCTACTGCCCCTTCAATATCATCAACGATATCAGCCTCCCCACCAAATTCGCCACCTCAGCCACATCTTGCTCTCCCTCCACCCCTTTCACCTTTACAACATCCTATTAATTACCTTAAATCACACTTGGGACAACCTGCTGCTCCCAATTTCCCTGAATTCAAAAACACTAACAGTGAATCATACAGTGGCATACATATCGATAATAAAGGTAGTACAGGTTCAAGACGATCACAAAAAGATGTATCGATTATGGAAAAGTTTAAATTCGGACTGCATCCTGGAAATAATGATGATTATGAGGAATTGGTAACCAAAAGAAGAAAAAGTAATGTTATGAGTAAACCTACCAAACCACGTGTTGTCACCTCTGGAAGGATTGAAGGTACTATTGATATGCATGGGAGCGATGAGGACGCACAATCTAGTGGAAGTATAAGTCCGATATAATGTTTGACAATAGGTTAATTAAAATCAATTCCAAAACCTTAATTGATCCACCTAAAAGTGATGAATATTTTTCGCCATAATGAAAAATATACCATCAAACCGGATCATATGGGGCTTGAAATCTCAGTTGTGGTTTTTGGCCTGAAAAAAAAATTGGGCCGTAGATATTTTTTCGGGAAATTTGTAGATTCTTATAATCCATATTTTCCATTGTTTTATAATATATTTTTTCCACGACTGTATTTATATTTGTAAAGGAACTGTTACTTTTCATTATCCAAAAAGATATCAAAACATGACGCGTCTTTGTTAATGATGACAAATTTTAAGATACCCAACAAATTGGGTACAAAAAGATTGTGTATAAATTTTATGCGTTATCCAGTATTTTAGATTTAAAAATATAAAAATTGGAAACTACCAATTGCAATAATTATGACTTTAAATGATAATTCAATCGCGCAATCAATTTAAACGCGTACGCATTATGGAAAATATTTCCATAGGTAAAATAATTAAATTCTTAATTTTACTACAATTGATAAATGTTTAAATCCTAAGGAAGTTTTTATTTGCGGGTGCGATATTTTTTAAAGAAAGAATTATGTTCGATTTTCTCTTGTTTCTTTTTACCAGCTTTGTCCTTCTTGAAATGTGCCAATGAGCCACCTGATACACCCACTGACTTACGTTCCCCTTCCAAGTAGGCCATTCCATCCCCACCAGATATACTTTTCAAGGTAGCTAAAGTTCGCCTATAAATGGGATTCTTGCTGAAGTTGGCGCTGGTGATTGTTCCAGGTAAGTCGTCGGTATTCGCTTCCACATCATTATCAATTTCTGCGGCGGTCTCGCTGGCTTCTAGAACTTCGTTCAACAATTGTCTTTGCTCTTCTTTGGTTTGATACACTAGATCTGGAGCCGTGTCCATCCCATCCAATTTTGTGATAACTTTGAAGGCATATCCTTGATCTATTAAAAATTGCTGCCTTTTCGTAGAATAGTACATTTCTTGGGTGTCCTGTGATACCAATGAGTAGAAAAAGGCGTTAAACCCTTCATCGCTTCTTCGTTTAGCTCGAAGAATACGTCCTGATCATTATGAAAATATAAAAGGAGCGATTAATATCTTGAGAGCATGGTGATTATTTATAGCCAAGTTTGACCACCACATGTTCAAAGTGAATCTAGTACCGAGTCTTTGGGCTTCTTGTCTTCTGGAGCCGTAATGCGATGAAATTTGAATCAAACAAGTGGCTTCAGGCAGATCAATTGAAGTATCCCCAACCTAAATAAACGAATTAAAAGAGGAAAATTACGCGAAAAAAATATGCCCATAAGAAAGTTTAAATATTTTACCTTTGATAAAAATATCGTATTTACTCTAGGATTATATTGAAAGTTTTGCAAGATACGGATACGTTCTTGTGGTTGGGTTTTACCATAAATATAAGGGACACCGAGTTTCCTAGCGTATCGCTTTAAAAATATTGAATTAATAGATTTGTATTTTAAATGTTTTAAGCGAAATAAAGTACATACTTCTAAGGCGTAGACGTTATCGCTGAAAACAATGACCTTATCTCCACGTTCCTCATGGAAACGTATTAGGTATTGACAAGCTTGAAACTTCTTTGGGTTCATAGCGTACAAAAGCATTCTTTTTCGAGAGCTTACTTCCAGATATTGTCTATAAAATTCTGGAGTCATTGGGCACCATACTTCTGCACATTGCACATTCGCTATGTGACCTTTGGAAGCAAGGTCGAGCCAATTTGCTTCATATAGCTTGGGACCAATTAAAAAGTTCAGATCACTAATTCGATCATCTTCACGTACAAGCGTGGCCGTCAATCCTAGCTTTGTATGAGCAGCAATCGTGGTTACTACACGTCGAAACATGTTGGCTGGTACGACATGGACCTCGTCGAGTAAGATAAAACCCCATTCGCGCCCTTTTATAAAATCCATCATTTTCCCTGCTTCATACGATCGATGACGCGAATTGGCAACCATGCTATATGTAGATATTACGATACCGGATTGTCCATGAAACTGTGTTTTCGGAGAAATGAGCCAAGTTTTTTACTAAAAAACGGAACTCTTTGCAAAACATATTACTCACCCGTTCTTTTTGTTCCGAGGTAAAAACTGCGATCTGGCTATCACGTATATTTGACCATTGTAAAAATTGTTGTTTCCATTGCAAAACCGATACACTATAGCATTATTAACCTATGGTCAATAATCGTCAAATCCTTGTCAAAAACTTGTAAAAACTTTATTTACTTGCCCAGATGTACACAATACTAAGGTACTTTTTTTGATAGTACACGCGGCCGTTATTCCAACCAAAGTTTTTCCAGCGCCACAGGGCAAGACAATAATACCAGATCGGGCACGACTGCAAAAAGAACAGGTGATGATTTAGAGTTTCCCCACGCTACTTTTAAAATTTATTTCTGAGAACTTTGACACAAACCCGTTACCAAACATTTTGCTGAGACATTTTTCCTGATAAGGACGAATAACTGTAATGGGTTTAAGGTCAATATCCAGCGTTGCGATATTACTATCATTTCGGAAATCATACTCTTCCAACATAGGATAATCCAACTCATTGCAACGCTTTTTAACGTTCTATTTCCCCCAAAATTGACAAAGGTAAAAATTTTATTAAAATGTCATTTCGTAAATTGCCAAATTTTAAGTGATTGGCACACCTCAAATTGTTCCGATTTTATTTCAAAAGCGTGAACCTCATCACCGTCATCTTCTTCATCATCTGTATATTTGTTTGGAAAATTCATTGAAATCTCTAATGTGGATTTGCTCAAAAAATATATGACAGTCATTACGCTAGATAGTACACCTTTCTCAAGATCAACGATAGTGTGAAATAGGTTTTCTTCTTTCTTCAATTCACTTTCTTTATTACTCTCCTCACTATTCTCCACGGCTTTATCATCAACTATTTTATCTTTTTCCTGTGGCTTTTGTCCAGCAATCACCAAGCCCTTAACGGAAGGTGCTTTATCCTTGAAAATCACCGCCTTTGAATCCTCTTCAGGGTTTAAAACTCGTGCATCAGATATTATGGGGTCTTGCAGTAGTTTTTGCAAGGTATCCGGATGTGAAGATTCAACAAAGTATCTATTATGCTTAAGTACTAGCTTGACTTTACCGTAGGACACTGTACATGACCTGATTAATTCAGTTATGGAGGGAGGTATTGGAATCTAAAAAGAGAAACTATTAATTAACTTTCAAATATATTAAATATGCTTGAAGAAAAATATTAAAAAATCAATACCTTTGAAAGCCTATTTAAGACGTCAATTATATCTTCTGTTTCTAATCCTACAGAGACCGCGGCATATAGAGAATATGGGGTTAATTTGTACTCATGAATATGGGAAGGTCTATGATTGGGGTACAAAATAATTTAGATGAACAAGTAATTGAGTATGGAAAAAGAAAATTTTTGTTAAAAAAAAACAAACCGGCTGATCGGTTCACTGATAGCAATTAAAAAATCTTGTGCTTGCTCGGCAATTGGGGAAAATGCCTCCAAGATAATGTTACCACTTAACGGATTGATCCATAATGGACGTGATTCGTGATCAGACTTTAGTTGTATATTTGAAAAGTCCTGGTCCCCAAAAATGCGCGAAACACTGTCCTTGGAGGAAAAATTATGACTAAGCGCGGATGATTGGATAATTGTGTCAGCATTTAAAGTTGCCATTCTCGGGACTATAAAGAAAGTAAAATAATTTTACGTAGAAGAACATTGATTGGCTCTTTTGTTCTAGACTAGTAAAAAAAAACCTGAAAAACTTTATTACTGAGGGCTTCCCCTGGATCAACTTTAGTATCCTCCTCTTGAAAGGTAAGCGTTCCAGTTCCATTGTTGGTTTGAAGCTGTCTGCTAGAGCTCTTAATTTGTTTGGACTCCTCTCTAGGTTGCTTGGTGCGAAGCTTTTTCGTGGTCCCTTTATAGTCTTCGTCTGTAAGTTAAGTGCGTGGATGAGCAAGAATAGATGAAATCGCTCTGTTTAAGTTTATCCAAGGAATCAATCAAGGAAAATGGTCGCATACCACCCTGGGTTCGCTTTTTACTAATACTTTTGGTGGACCTTTGTAACATTGTTCAGAGACGTAGTTGAGAGGTTACGAGGAAGGAAGGAAGTTTTTGTGCGTGAAAAAAGTAAGGCCAAAAGGAAAATAACAAGAATTAAAAGAAATTAATGGATTTATGGGTTCCCAATAGTATATTGATTTTAATATTATATATATACTTTTTTCAAACTCCCAGCCTGAATATGTCTCCCGCAGCAATCACTTTTAAAAGTCCAAACAAATCATTTATTGGTGGTCAATGTTACTGTTTATTATTTATTAATAATTTTTTATTAGGGTTACCTCAAGTTTTGCATTTTTCGGGACAATTCATAATTTCGCGGTCATGCTTCGGAGTCCATTCGTGAGCTCGAACGGGGGTGGGGAGAGTACGAGAGTTTAAATTTCAATTAGTGTACTAATTCTTATAGGTTTGGTTACACTGCGATGATATAGAGGGCGGTTCCTCTCGATACAAATCTTGGGTGGTCATTCAAGTAAGGATATATGAGATTCGTTGTCTTTCCATAGTCTAGCCAATTTCTTATGTCTAATCATTGGAGCGTGTTTCACCCTGAGGAACCACGATTTCAATGCAGCTCGCAATATTTTTCAACACGTATAATACAAGAGTGAAAATTTAGAATTTTCTAGCATAGTTTTATTCAAGTTTTCTTATGACTGTGTGGAGATGGGGTGGTATACTTTAAAGAAGTAAAAAGATTAATCTTTGTCATACCAGCAGTGGAATTTCAAAGGATGTTGGGAATATTAAGTTTAATTGGGGGATTCCAAATTGGAATGTTATCTTAGTTTACCACATTTTTAAAAAAATAAAAATAATTTATTATTATTATTATTATTATTATTATTATTATTATTATTATTATTATTATTATTATTATTATTATTATTATTATTATTATTATTATTATTATTATTATTATTATTATTATTATTATTATTATTGAATTATTATAATATATATATATATATATTTTTAATATTCAAGTTTTATTTTTTAATTTTCCTATTTAAATATCGTAAAAATTGTATTCAAAGACAACAACAACAACAACAACAATAATAATAATAATAATAATAATAATAATAATAATAATAATTTATTATTTTAATTGTGAATGTCATTTATAATCATTGTTTTTCAAGAGAAAAAAAATTATATATAAATTTTTTGTCCTTATTTTCCCTTTTATCATCATCAGACCTCTGAATCAGGTATCACACCAAAAGTGCTTGATTAGCGGATATCAAAAAAGCTACTTGGCGGATTCAGACCTTTATTGGGTTTTCACACATTAAATGATTGACGATTTTAAACGTTCTAAACACAAAACCCTAAGCAAATTTCAATTTTTACTTCTGGTTTATTCCTTCCCATAAAGGAAAGATTCAAAGGTTTATAATTAATATTCCTTATCATCCTTATCATCCTCATCATCCTCATCCCTATCATCATTCTTTCATATTTGCCCTAACCATTCGATAGAAAATGGTGTTAATTATAAGAAAATCGTGTAACACAATGTGGTGGGAATTTTCATGCTTTAGAAATATTCTCAATATTGGTAATTTGAAAGTTACGACGAATCACGTTGAATTAAATCGAAAATTTGTGAATGGTGGTCAAAAACAGTTATTGAGCTTGCAACATGTATGTACGGCAGAAAATAATTTTTATTTTATTTTATTTTATATTCAGGATTAAACAAATAAAATAAATAAATTTAAATTGATTTTTTGATTTTTAGTTTATTGTTAAAGCCCAAGTACGCGCATTTTACAGGGAAATTTTGAAAACAGTAACATGTAAGTGAAAACATGTGTAAGACTAGGAAAAAAAACAAAGTTTTTTTCAATCAATCAATTAATTAATATTTTTTACGTTAGTATTAAAAAACAAACAAGATTCTAAAGAAATGAAAAAATGGGCAAGAGAAGAATTTGAAAATTATCGATATGAAACGGATTTGGTGAGATCTCTTGTATCTCTCTTTTTATTTTGTCTTGATTTATTTTCGGATTAATTTGAAACATTTTTAATTCTTTTAAAAAAAAACTGTAAATTGGAAATAGAAAAAAATAAAATATTTGTTAACACAAGGAAGAAATGAATATAGAGATATAAAAAAAAGTTTATATTTAAGCTTTTCAAAAGAAGACCAAAAATAAGACAAATTAGTTTGATTTTTAATAAAAGATTTAATAAATAATTCAAAGTGTTTTGGTTTGAAAATCTATTCCAAATGTGGCCAAAAAAAAAATAACATTTCATCAGTCTTCATAAAAACTTACTTTAATAAGTCCGGCCTGAAATCACATTTTTACTTTCCTTTAACAGTATCTATTTCCTCATTGTGTTTTTAAACAAATTCAAAAAAAAAAAATCATCAACTTATCCAGACATTGAACCATCATCATCATCATTAGGTGAATTCAAACGATCCAACGTGTTACGTGGAAAGTTCTGGGAACCCTGATTTTCAGAAACCGAATCATTACCACCTTGGTCTTTATCATCTTCATCTTCATCTTCTTTGACATTGGGGTCCGTCGATTTTAACGCGTATTTCTGTAACCATGCATCTTCCGACCAAACTGATAAAAATAAAAATGAAAGACTTGCCATCTTCAAAATTATAATTATTAATTACTAATTATTAAAAATTAAACATACCAGCCCTTAAACTCCCCTCTTTAATCTTCATCGGTCTTGCCAAGTTAACTTTAATCACCTTTCCATACAATTCCGATAAATGCATATTATCAATAGAAGCTTGTGCATCATCCAATTCTTCAAATTCGACAAATCCAAATCCACGATGTTGATTATCTTTCAGAATACCAAAAAAAAAGAAAGATGAAATATACGTTTTTTAAATCAAATTTTCTATCAAACTTATTTTTTTTACAAAAAATAAATAAATAAATAAATAAAATCATCGCAAGAAATTGTTTACGAGAAGCAGGATCGGGTGGGATCTGAATCTCAACTATATCTCCAAACGGAATAAAAGCTGCATGTAAAACTTTTTCGTTTACTTGATCATCTAGACCTCCTATTTCAATGTTCAAGTCAAAATAAATAAATAAATCATGATAAAAATTGAATATTTCGTTTTTATCAAGTAAACGATGAGACTCAGTGACAAACGGCAATGCAAAAATAATAAACTTTTATATTTACCAACGTATATTGTACACTTATTAACATTTTCCTTCATTGCCATTTCTGTTTAAAAAATAAAAAATACAATAGATTTGCTCTATTTATGGGTCATGAAAATCTAATGTGGTCCAACTAATCAATTAATCGGACCAAAAGTTGAATTAACAGGATTTGATAATTGGGTAATAATATCAATCAGCAATCACCTGGTTAAATTTATAAATTTTTATCCAGATTTACCTGATTGTTTCAATGCTTTTTTCCAAAGATCAAAGTTAACTTTAAAAATAAAATAAAATAAAAATGAATTTATCACGCCCATCTTGTCTCTGTTTTTTCTTTCCTTTAAAAAACTTTTTATAATTCTCAAATTTAAAAAGAAAATACAACTTTAAAAATACTATCTATAAACAATACATGGCTCATGAGATGAAAGAGTGAAATAAATTTTCTTATCATGCAAAAGTGATAATGAATGAAATAATAACCCTCCCTCCCCAAAATTGTCACTTTTACTAGTAGAATTAATGGACAGTAAAATAAAAAACAACAAAAATTAAATATAATAAAACTAGAATTGGAAACTTGGGAAGTTTGGGTATGTTTTTTATATTAATAAAAGGTTGATGTTGATGATAATGGTCTATGGAAGTGATTTAAAATGATTGGTTATTATTATTATTATTATTATTGTTATTACTATTATTGTTATCATAATAATAATGATCAAAGAAAAATCAAATCAGTCCTCAGAATCCATTCTCATCAATAAGTAGGAACGACAAATTATAAAATCTATTAGAATCCAATAAAAATATGTGCGACCGATCGGTAAAGTTCAATGCTTCACTGAGAAAAAATTGGCACCACCCCACCGTTAATAGCCAACCGTCTCTAGAATTTTTATAAATACAATCAAACTCATCCTCCATCAATATCCAAAAGGAAAAGATCAATCAGGGCCAAATCATAAGCCACTCATTTAGCTTTTGCATTTGAGCTTAACCAGTTCAATCCTTCAAATAGACCTTCACCAGTAGTCGCACAGGAAGGATGAACATACCACGATCTTTCACGCATACGATGCAGGCCAAGTTTCTCTGTCACGTCAGCCGGAGACATTGCTAAAAATTAAAAAAGTTTTTTTTGAAAAAAGAAAATAATGAAAAAAAGTTCATGTAAATTACCCCCTTATACTATTTGTTAGGTTCGAAATATCAAAAAAAATTTCAAAATTTAGTTGATTCAATATTTTAACTTACCTCCCGGTAAATCCTGTTTATTGGCGAATACCAATAATAAGCACTCACGCATTTCACGATCTGAAATGATTCGATGTAATTCTTGACGTGCTTCATCTATTCGATCACGGTCTTGTGAGTCAACAACGAAAATCAAACCCTGCGTCCCGGTGTAATAATGTCGCCATAAAGGACGAATTTTGTCTTGTCCTCCAACATCCTATTACATAAAAGATAAATATTTTGGACTACAATAAGATATTAAAACCTTTTCTAATTCAGGCCATATTATAGAAATATAAAGCCTAGATTGTTCTCGAATTCAATCCTCGAATTTTATTAGAAATTTTAAATAGATCCCTACCCAAACATTAAATTTTACATTTTTGTATGTTACTGTTTCCACATTGAACCCAACGGTGGGAATTGTCGTCACAGATTGATTTAGCTTTAACTTGTAAAGAATCGCTGTAAAACAGTAAATTAATAATATTAATAAAATTTAGAATAAGTGTCTAATTCTTAAAGAATCATGATGCGTAAGAAAAAAAGAAAAATAGAACAGAAAAGTTACTTGTTTTTCCAGCGGCATCCAGACCCAGCATCAGGATGCGCATCTCCTTATTGCCAAATATTCTGGCCAGGGCTTTTGAAACTGACCCTCCCATTTAAAATAGCTAGCCTTTTATAGTTGATAGTTTTGAAGAGTGAAAGTAAAGCAATCTAAAGACACTGTTGTTGTTGTCGAGCCGCAGAATTTTCACAAAAATAAAAGAAAACGGACGAGTGTGCACAGTTGTGGTTTTGGTAGGTTGAAAAGAAGGGTATTTTAAGCGTAAAACAAACTTTCTTCTAGCTCACTCAGCTTTAACCTTGTCAAAATTTTGATTGTGAACACACTCAAGAAATAAGAAGGCTGAGATGATGAAGGCTATATTTGATTGAGACTCTTGTGGTGTGGAATTTGAAGGTTTTGTGTGTGTTGACAGGCATAGAAAAGAAGATACAACAACATTGTACGAAACAAACCCAATTGCTAGATAGATGCTGATTGGTCGCTCGCAAATTTGGTTTCTTCCAATTCCCGATATGATCACTTTTGTGCTCCGTTTACGATGACGGAGGGATTACTCTGTCCAAAATTTTAACAAGGTAGCCAAATTTGGTGGGAGGATTAGACAATTACATTTCAATTATTATATATATATATATATTCTTAATTTCTGTAATATTTTCATTGGTTCAAGAACTAAAAGCAAAATTTAAAGTATTACTAATCACAAGCCATACAATATTTCCTAATTTTATACTAAGTAAAAAAGAATCGCTTCAAAAAAGCGGAATCCTCGTTTTCCCTACCCTATAACAAATAATAATATGCAACAAGATCGGAAAACTTACTTTCATAACGGTAATGAAAGGATAAATTATTCAACTTCAAGTAAAAAACTATTTTAAATAGCCCAACTTAACTTTTTATCCTTTTTCATCTATATATTTAATCCACAGACCCGAATTCTACCTATTTTTTATTCTCAGTTTTTCCAATAACCACTCCTATTACCTTTTTTTTTGCTTCTATATTAGTCTTGTCCTTTTGTTGGATAGAAAGATTTCTGACTTTTTGGTTTGAAAATGTCTCATTTTTAACTGGAAATAAAATCCCAAATTACTATAAATCGCATAGTTTGTTAGTAAAGACCTTGGGATATGGTATCATCACGACACTACGACTTGTTTATATGTTACTGGTGATGAATATGAATTTTGGAATATTTATTGTTGTGGTGAGTTAAATTGATTATTAGGAAAACTCAATATTTATTAACCCGAAAATTGCCTTCTTTTTTCCGTGTAAAAAACAAAGGTGACTGGTTTGACTACAGGTCAATTTATTGTGGAATATTTTCAATTAACTTCGTAAGTTCCAATTGTTTGTTAAAATCCCCTTTTCACCTACTACCCAATTCAAGAAATTTTGTAGATATTCCAATTACCAACCCATTAAAAAAGTAACAATAACAGGTTTAGTACCCTCATCAGATTCCTCACACATCTTGAAAAGCGATCTGGCAAATGCTAAAAATTCAAGCTACAAAGATGATATCGAACTCAGTAATAACATAGTCGTGGTCCCTGATTTTCCACAAGATCTGTGAATTCCTGCTTAAAAAATTGACCAGGCAGAATGAGAAAACTAATAACTATCATTATAAATTTAAAATTAGATAAATATGGATATTGCAATCCTGATCTTTTCACTTTGTTGAAAAAAAAAGATTGATTTCTCCAATATTTCACGAATAAAAATTCGGAGAGCTCATCCTAGAATTTCGAGAGGGTTTTCTCAATGTTGGATTTTATTGAAACACCAAAAAAATAAAAGTTACTCGTTTCTTACCTACATATAATTATCATAATACTCTCTTGATTCTGAGCTATCAGAAGATTGGCGTTTTATCAGGTCTAGATATGATCATTTGCGCCTAAAAAAAATATGATAAATTAGTAAATATGGTTTTTTCGAATATTGCTAGAAATCTATAAGGGTTCCTTCATATTTACGCTTTCGCTTTGCCTTTCCCAGTTTCTAAATCAACTTTTCCTAACTGGTCTTCAAGATCGTACTCCTCATCTTCCGTTGTGTCATCTACCAACGGATCTGGCCATTCAACTTGTATGGGTTCCCATTTCCCTGAAAATGAATGAAGAATGTTGAGTTAAATGAAGTGAGATATCGGGACTTCTCGACCTCACAGAACAAATCCAGCATATCATTTAATAGCTTACGATCATTTTCGTCCCAGAAACTAAGGAACAAAATCTGTTCATCCTCTAGCTTCAATTTTTCAATTGTATCATTATCTTTATCCAAAGCAATATAAGCTGGCGGATTATTGAAGTTAGATGTAGACAAGCGTATGCGTTTTGGATCTCGATCATCGCCCAACATCTTTGCCAAGTTGTTTTTTACTGTTGAAAGTTTATCAGTAGTGCTAGCATTGAGAAAATAGGTAGTCTTTTGGTATTTTACTCGAAAATAGCGTTGAGTAGAGGGTTCCTGCAAACATGATGTATAGTACAATAATATAAAAATCAAAAACGAAAATAAAACCAATGCGTTAGCGTGCAAAAAATTTTCTTCCCTCACCACCCATATTCTTGTTAAAAGGGCCTGAATTCTAACTTTTTGATCCAAAAAATGAAATGTTATGAGTTTAATGGTGGAAACAACAATTATAAGCTTTGAAAAGCATTCGAAAGATTGTATTGAAAACTTTATCATTTCTCTCACGATCATAGTGTATTTCTTTATTTGTACGATTCTAATATAGCATCTGTTATAATTGTTTTCTTTAAAATATTATGTAAATTGTTTAAGTTGGGAACCATTCTTTTTAATAAGATTGTTTGTTAAAAGAATTATTATAGTAAATAATAATTATTTTGTTGTAAAATTGTTTTAATTTTTTGACAAAATATTTCCAGAAATAATAGTAATTATGTAAATATGTTAAACAAAAAGAAATTTATTTGTTTGCATTAATATAGTATTTTTTTTTAAAACAAGACTTAATCAATTTTTATTATGTTAAACCAATTTAAAATTGATATTATTTATTAAAAAAATTTAAAATACTATAATAAATTATTATGATATTCAAATTTGTTTTTTACTTATTTATTAATTTAAATCCAAATTTTTATTTGTAATAATTTAAAATGAATGCAAAAAAATTATTTAAAATTATTAATTAATTTTAAAATATTAATTTTCTGATTAAAATTAATAATATTTATTTTAATTATTAATTCAAACCCCATTTTGTATTTTGTTTATAATTTAATTATTTTAAATAAAATTTACAAAATTAAAAAAAAAACAAAAATAACAATATTTTATTTTAATATATTAATTTTAAATTGAATAACTGGTTATATTTTTTAATAATACTTAAGTATTATGTAAATAATTAATAATTAAATTACATTTTAATAAAACAAAAAAATTAAATACTCTTTTTTTCTATTTTTATAATTATAACCAAAACAAAAAGTAAAAAGACTGTACTTTTTTATTTTTTATTATTATTTAAAACAATTAATAATCTTTTTATTAATAAAATATTACCAATTATAAAAGTTATTTAACAGCATTTTATAAAAGCACTTTTTTTAAATAATTTAATAATTAATTGATTTTTTGCTGTTTTAAACCCATTTTTTTGTTTTTAGTTAAAAGTTTTTTCTTTTTAAGATTTTTTTAAAACAACTTATTTAAAATAATTTAAATATATATTTTTTTTTTTAAACATTTAATGAGTAAAGTCCAAACACTGCCTAGTATAATACATTATACAAATGATCTAAACTAGGTGTAAATTATGCATTTTTTACATGTGACCAGCTACTCAGACTAATTAAAACAACACTATATACTTATATAAACAGAAACTTTATCACTTATGCCTAAAAAAAACAAACAAAACTTATGAAAACCAAAACCAACACCAATTGCCTCAACAATATCCAGCAATCTAATCACACCTGCCAACAGCACTGAAGGAAGCCCAAAAATCAAGATAGGAACAAATCTATCGCATAAAATAAGTCCATTTTTTTTTATGAAAGCACAATACTTGACATGAACCAACCAAATGTCTTCCCAAAAAGCATGACTAAACTCATACACAAAGGCCACAATGTTCTGACTCACTACTTTGGAATCCTTGAAAACAGAGACAGACTCATGAAACCAATTCTTGAAAATAAAACTCTTGCACAAAGCAATGCTAACCAAAACATTAGACGAACAAGTAAACAACAGCTGCGAGACAACTGAGGAAGAATGACCCAGACTAGATTGCACTCTTTAAGCTGATACATGAGAATCCAATAAACAAGCATGATCATTAGCATCAAACAAACAAGAAAAAGCATAGTCCGAGACTTCAACATCACCACAGAACAAACACACCACACTAGGGTAACTCTTATCATAAACCCATTTACATACAGCAACAGGAAGCTGAAGGTGCAATGCCTTCATAAAATACATCTAGAAACCAGCAGTCTGCTTGCTAGTGAAACCAGCAGCCATGTAAGAGTCTGGATGTCATATCAGTAATAATTTGATCCAATTAATATCCACATGTAGACTATTTACCACCATCTGTAAACCAAAACTGATTTTTCAATGTGCACTAAAAGTTTTAGAGTATTTAATAAGAAATTATTAATTTTTTTATTAATTTTTTTATTATTACTTAAATAACTAAAAAAGTTAAAACAGCTAAAAAATAACTTTTTTAATTATTTGTTATATTTAATAATAATCTTTTTAAAAAAAGTTTTTTTTTGGTATTTTTAATAGTTTTAATGTTTTAAATTTTATTTTTTTTTGTATAAAATAAAGTTTTGGTTTTTTTTGGTTTTTTTATTAGTTTATATTTTTTTATTTTATTAAAGTTGTTTATTGAGTGAAGTCTAACCACTATCTAGTACATAGAACCAGACTAAGTGGCTCTAATTAAATGTGACTTATGTACTTACTATATATGGCTAGTCATTCAGGCCAGACAAGACAATATTACATACTTATACTAATACATATATCACAATCTAGACCAAAAAAAAAAGACATAGTCTACAATAGCCAAAACTAACAGCAAAAAACTTAATAATGTCAAGCATTTTAACCATACTATTTGACAGCATTAATGCCAAACTACATAATAAACCTAATATCACACTGTTATCTTCAACCAAATCAGTTTTTTCTATATTAATTCTAAACCTAAACTTTGCCAGCTAGATCTTAAAATGATACAACTCTATCAAATACCTCACAAAATCAACAACAACAGAGATGGTCTCCTTCTTATCATCAAAAATCTTAATAGTCTCTGTATACTAATCCTTCAGCATAAACTTTTTATACACAACTGCATAAGTTTCAGTATTTAATAAACAACAAAAGAGCATCTATAAAACAGCAGAAGAAAACAAACCATAAAAATCTGCTGAAGCAATTTATTACATAGAGGCCTCAACCAAAATTTCTTTCCAAACACCAACATTCTGAGCACAAGTAAAAACATAATTCAATAATTTTACTTTATCACACAGCAAACACAGTACACCAAAATATCTTTTATCATACAACTTTTTCTTAACAGTTACTAATAACCACTTGTACACAGTTTTTATTAAATATGTACAAAGGTTGAATAACTTCCAACTAGTAAAATCAGTGAGCATATATGAATCAGGGTGCCAAATTTTAGCAGTAATATCCTAATCTATATCCTTGATCAATATATTAGAAACCATATTACAGTCAAAACCAGTCTCTTAATGAGCATAACAAACAGACCTAAAAATGTTCCTAACAAAATAATGAGCATTGTCAGATACAACAGTATCCTCAGCCACCAAAAAACGTTTTCACACTTCTACTGGCAAAGAAAAAAGAGATTTAGTGGTCATGCCTGTGGTAGTATCTGCCTTTATATTACCACAAATTCTAGAATAACTTTTAATCTTAACCCAACTCATCATAAGATTCTTATCTCTAATCAAATTAACAATATGTCTTCTCTCAATCCAGTATTGATTACAAAAATCTGGCACAGCAAATAATATCTCAAACACATATGCATTAATATCAACTTGGTTATTAAGATACAAAACCAAAGAGCAAGATAATAAAACACACTCCAAAGACAAAGCAACAGCCTATAGCTCAGTCATAGTAGAAGATACAAAACTGTAAACTCCAATATTAACACTTATATTTAAAACCAGAAAATATGCAGTAGCATTACCAATAACACCAACAAAGCCAGCATTCTTTAACAAACCATTTGTGTATATCTTGAACAAATCAGACCAAATTTTATGTAAATCATCTCACACATTAGCAAACTCTCTAGAATCTAAGATATCCAAGCTAACTGGCCAAATACATACAGATGAGACAGATAACAAAAAATTTTTACTACACAAAAATTTTAATGTGATATTAAACCAATAAGGAATAAAGTTTTTAAGATCTAATCTCTTTTATTAACAGAAGATCTTCCAATCTATCACATAGCTTTTTTTATTAAAAAGTCTATTACTAAAAGCAACTCCAAAATGTTTTAAAGAATAAACAGAACTAAGATACAAAATCTTTTCAAAAATCAATGACATAGAAAAAACACCAAAACTATAAAAAACATTAAGCAAATTGTTTGTCAAAAATAGCTCATTACTTAAAAAAATCTTAACCACACCAACCAGAAAATTGTTTATAGAACTAATAAGCAATTTAAAAAAAAATTGTAAGGAATTCAAAAGAACTCACTCCAAAATCTGCAAATCTAAGAATTTATAATAAAATAAACAACCAAAAATGCCTGAAGCATTAGAAAATAAGACCACAGCAGCCAGTTTACTTTCTGATTGCATTTGCTTAAAAGATTTCAGACCATATAATAATGAATGGTACAAAGTCTTATTAGAGAAATCATATAGCAGACATGCTTTAGTCTTAAGGCTCTTTCTGATTATAAAATTCTACTTGTAACACACACTCAATAAGACAAAACTAAATTGGATCCTGTAACTAACAATAGATTGTAAACCAGCTGACACTAAATAAGAAAACTGCTTATCTGTAATAGTTTTTCTGAATATTACATTGACAAAAAAACAAACATCAGAATAAGCCTTAGTTACACTTGGCTTGAACAATCTCTTGGTTGACAAAAAAATCTCCAGATATTTGTGCATTTTATTCTTTTTGACAATTGAAATTGGCTGACCACTAATACTTAAAGAAGCAACTCTAATATTCTGATTAATAAAAATAGCCACAGTTTTTTTAGTATTAATTGAAATATTATTGATTGAAAAAAATTCACTAATAATATTTAGAGCATATTGCATAAAAGCCTAACAATATCTAATCCAAATTGTATTATCCACAAATGTGCCAGCCATAAAGAAAAAAAACAAACTACTATTATTTTCAACTCTGCCAGTTTTTGTCACAAACTTAGTATTAATCCAATATCCACATAAATGTTCATGTCTTTTGACCTTACATAAAAGCAGATCATAAAAAATCTTTCAAAAAAGAGAAAAAAAAACTTCATCTTGATCTAAACTATCATGTACTTTATAGTCTTTTAAGAGACTGAAATCTGTTATTATCTTATTGACCCTATTATTATGTATACTACCAAAGAAATTTATAAATCTATTACACATTTTGATATACCTTAAGCTAATCTTCAAGTAGTGCCAACCAACCAAGTCATATATCTTATGCATATTCTGTAAGACCAACCAAAGCTCCTAATTCTTTTTTAGTGTCTTCAACCACTGAACCAACTGCAAACACAGGAAATTAAATAGATGTACTTTTCAAAACAGAAAAGTTATTACTATAAAAGATGCTAAACTTACTATATGCAAATAAAATCCTATCAGAAAAAATCTTGAAGAGAATCTTTCTGGCAATTTTGATTAATGCAATAAGTCTAGTGTTTATGAAAATTCTATTCCAGTTATAAAGTTTAGGAATCATTAAAACCCAAGCTCTTTTTTGCAAAACAGAAACACCACTAACTGTTAAACATGCATTTAACAGTCCTAAAAGATATTCCATTACCCCATTTTCACTATGCTTTCATAGTTTATTAAGAATGCCAAACAAACTTGAAATTTTGCCATTAAGCAGACCATTAACAACCAAAAACAACTCACTCATACTAATTATGCATATTATACCAGAAAAAATATTATTTCTTATGTAATTTAACAGTACATATTGGCAAGCCCAAAGATCAGATACTGCTAAAGACATATTCTGCTTTCTTGTTCAATTCTTTATGATTTTATCAATACTGAGCTTTACTTCTTTCAGTTTCAAAATCAACTTATTATCTATCACTAAATGATTCAGAACCATTTTGCAAAAGAGCCAATCCAAAACACTCTTAATCATATTATCTTTATTAGAACAAAATTTATTCATGCACCTCTTAATTGCTTTCTTAATAGATGCCTCCTCAATCAACTTTGACTTATATATTTTGGACCTCTTATATCTTTTTTTAATTAATAATAAGTGCTTGAGAATATTCACCAATTTTCTACTATTCTAAACTATATCTGTTACCATAAAAGCTTGATTAGCATCTAAAGTTGACTACTTTTTTATAAGATAATTAAAACAAAGGATGTTGTCTAAGCTCAATCTTTTAACAATTTTGGCAATTAACAATTCCAGTCTCAGAAACTTAGAAGACTGCATATTTTTTGAACACTAAAAATCACCAAACCAAAGTCTAGAAAATATCTTATCAGCTAAGTCCACTATTATCCTTTTCAGCAACAACTATATAGTGTTTAAATCATGATAAGCTTCAGCATCCAGAAACTTTTTTATCTTTAAAAGCTTGGCAGAAAAGCAATCCTTAAAACTATTCACTTGGCACCATTTGTATTCTTGATTTTAAACTTCCAATGATCTTTATTAGCTTGTTTGTACAAGTTATTCAAATGAATATCCAAGAGCCCACTCAAGTTAATAAATACCATAACCATTCTATAATCAGTGTCAAAAAAAGTAGACACAGAACCAATACTATAATTAATAACTGCTGATAATAAGCTTTTATTTACAAAAATATTATTTAAAACTTTTTTAACACCTTTTAAGTTGCTTTAAGTTGCTTTAAGTTGGGGCTTTAATTAGAAGGTATCTATTAAACAAATTAACCAAACCTAGACCCAAACAAAACCTGAAACTTGTACTCTTCTCAGATCTATTTTCATTGAAATTTCCACTCAAGACCACAAAAGTGCTGAAGTTAACAGTTTTTGCAATGAAAAAATTGACCTCCAAGGCCTGTTTAAACCAAACATCAAAAAAAATACTAGCATACAAACCAAAAATTGTAACTGAGAGCTTGCCCTTGAACAAAAGATGTACTGACACAACTTGACCAAAAATTTTTTCTACTCTAAAAATATAATAAACCAAGAAATTATTTATAATAATAGTAACATCAGTACCAAGGAAACCAATATCCAAACCAGAGATAAAAATCTGAATTCTATTAAACTTATTCTTGATCCATGATCCAATAGTAAATCTCAACTTTGTTTCAGTAACAAAAGAGACTATATTATCTGAGTTACAATGCCAACAAACTATATTATCTTGTTTTGCAAAAACATTAATACCACAAACATTGCACATAGCAAATTTTCAAACCAAATCACTTATTGAGATAAAAAGAAGGCCAATAAATCTAAACCAGAGCATAAATGATCCAACCTCTCCAAAACTAATCCAACTAACACTTTCAAAGCCACCATCTTTGATTCCAAATTACCCACTTTGGTGGTTAAAATTTTAGAACTACTTAAGCTAAAGTCAGCAACTGCATTAGCAACAACTGAGAAAAAAGGAGTAAATGACATCAACATATCATTCAAAGTTATATTCAAATCCAAATTAGAAGCCAAAAACACAAGAGTAACTGAAAAAAAAGCATAAGATGAGAATACCAGAGGCACCAATTCAACAAAACTTAATTTTTTCACAATAACAGAAACTTGATCTGCCAAAAGCTTTAAAGAGCACTCTAAAAAAACCAAACAATTAGTCAAACAAGAATTGTCAAGAGGATTGGAAACCATCAAAATGGGTTTTGCATCTGAAAATAAACCAGCACTTAAAAAAAATAACAAAACCATATAAAAAAAAGAACTACCAGCAATCTGGGCCTAAGTTTTACCACTAAAAAAAACTAAGTAAGCAATGAGTGTTTGTTTTTATTTATAAATATTGGCCAAACAAACCTAATTCTGAGAAGTTACCACTTACTTATTACAACCATCAGAATTTCTACCTATTAAATAACCATCAAAAATATGACCAAACTGTTTACACTAAGTATAACAGACCAAAAAAAATCCAGCCCATTATAAATTCACACTCTTAAACACTAAAGTAAAACCAATAGCAGCCAATTTGGATGCCTCATTAACAAAACATACTATTGTACATCTATCTTGTACATAAAAATTAAAATTGCAGCCAATAAAACAGTTTTTTCACCATATAATTCTAACAAATTTTGAGAAATCATGAACTATTGTGTCAACTAAAAGAGTATATAATAAAGTCTGATGCTAATTTCTTAATATCCACAATTCTTTGTTATTGATAACCAATGCCACACAAACAAAATTTTTACTTATAAGAACTAACCATTTGAAAGTAACCAAATTAACAATATTCATTAACTTAAACTCAATCAAAGCTTTTTGCCACAGCCCAATCAAATGCATTTTAATAGATACAATCTTGTTAAATTTAGAAAAAACTGACTCAACAGCCAATTTGAGAAGATTTACTAGAATTTTTTTGATGATTACTATTCAATCCGAGTGGCTGTTTAATTTTCTTATATTATTATTTACCAAAATCTTCTTATAGACAGCCAACTCTTTAGCTAAACTAAACTCAAATATAAAAGTCAATTGAATGATACCAGAAAATTTTAAGGGAGTAGATGCCCTTCCAAAACCATCAATATTGTAGAAAATTTTTTTCAATGCTATTAATTTATTATCAGAAGACTTGCCAGATACAGCAAAAAGCTCAATGTCTAGCATAAAAGCTTTTTTTAAACTAAAACTTTTGATTTTTTTACTATATGAATCAGAACATGACAACTTTTTGGAATCCATAAACCTAGGTACTAAAAGCATCATCTTGGCATTATTGTCACTTAAATTTTTAAAGGATAACACTTTTGGCAGTTGTCTTAAAATATATATTTTCATTCTTATCTTCTTTAGAGTAGTTTTATCTATCATATTGTCAGTTTCTGAAGCATTGGAATTCATATAACTAGTCTTTTCAGCAACTGTGTTCTTTATATTTTTGACATCTGATATTCTACTTATGTTAGTTTTCTTACTATTTACTTTACTATTCCAGGACCTTCTCTATTTACTACTGTTATTCTGTAACATATCAACAAAAAAAAGTCCAGCTAACAAATCCACCATATTGTTGAAAAATCCAGATATTTTAGGTTTTTTGTATAAGAAACCACAAAAGTAAACACTTTTAACACATGCTTTTTGTTTTTTAAAGCCAGACCAAGACTCCAACTTAGCCAAAACAGAACTAGAATCATTAGCAAAAAAGTCTACCAGTTTTATAGTAACAAAAAGATATATATTAAAAGAAATAGCTATAAATAAAAAAAAAAAAGGTGTATTTTTTGACTACTCAATACTTTTGCTGTGATTAGAAATCAACAAAAAAAAGAGTTTTAAAACTATTATTTATTTAGTTTATATTATTATATTAATTATAATATTTAATTTTATTATAATTATAAATAAGATAAAATTTTCTGTTTTAGATAATATTAATTTTTAATTAATTTTTGTTAATTTTAAAAATACAATAAAATATATTTTTAAATATATATTTTTTTTTATTCATTTAATGAGTGAGATCCAAATATTGCTTAGTACAATACATCAAATAATTAATCTAAACTAAGTGTGAATTATGCATTTTCTATATACAACCAGCCACTCAAGCTGATCAAGACAACACTAAGCATCTATATAAACAGAAACAGGCCCTCCAATATCTAAAAAGAACAAACAAAACTTATAAAATCCAAACCCTACACCAAACACCTCTTCAATGCCCAACAGCTTAACCACACCAGGAAAAAATGATGAAAACAGCCCTAAAACTGACCTTGGAACTGATTCATCAAATAGTATTAGCCCATTTTTTTCTATGAAAACACAATGCTTGGCATGGACCAATTAAACTTCCTCCCTAAAAGCAAGACAGAAGTCATGTACAAAGTCCATAACTTTCTGACCCACAACTTTGGAATCTCTGAAAACTGATGCAGCTTTATAAAGCCAATCCTTGAAAACAAAATCCTTGCAGAGGGCTGTACACACTACAACATTTAAAACACAAGATAACAATAAACAAGATACACATGAAGAGAAAATGGAAAGACCAGAAAGTGTATACCAAATAAATGCATGGATATCTAACAAATAACAATAAGCTGAATTATTAAACATACAAGAAAAAGCATGATTTGAGACCTCAACATCTTCACAATACAGACACAACACACTAGAGTAAAGCTTATTATATAAACACTTCTAAACAGAAACTGGCAATTGATGATGCAAAGCCTTCATAAAATACATACAAGTGCTGACAGTAGACTCACTAGTGAAACCAGCAGCCATGTGCAAATTGGGATGTCACATCAATAACAAGCTTGGCCAGTTCATATCTGAAAGCAAACTACCATCCAAAACTCCAAATTCAGAACCAAGCTGCTAGTATGTACAATGAATAGAATAAAAAATTTCATGAATAAAATGTCTAAAATTCCCAAAAACAACACTATTTTCCACCAGAATACAACATTCTTTCAAGCTAAGAGGAAGGCACCAAGGGGAAAGAGAAGCCACATCAGCAAAAGTGTCCATATATTCATTATCCAAGACACCCAAATAACTTTTAATCTTGCACCAACTGATATTTAAATTTTTTTCCTAACAATGTTTACAATATGCTGATGCTTGACTCAACACCAATTCCAAAAATCTGGATGTATTAGACTCAATTCTGATATACATATATCCAAGGCAGCCTGACTGTCTGTGAAAAGATAAACCGAGCTGAAAGAAGGGACACACTTAAGAGCTAAAGCAATAGCCTACAACTCTACTAAAGTAAAGAACAACAGACCAGAAGCCCTAACTCCCAAATCCAAGTTCACATTCTCAAAAAAACTGCCATGCCAGTACTCATATCAGTATTGCCCAAGTTCTTCAGAGATCTATTCATATATACAGATAGAGTGTTAGCTACAACATCCAACAACTGCTTATAAACAAGCCTAAACTCATTAGACTTCAGAACACTTAAAAGTTCACAACTACCCAAAGGGAAAGGACTAGCAGGAGAAAAAGCTATACCACCAAGGAAGTCAACAAAAAGCTTAAATTATTCTAAAACAGGGCCACATGGGTCTAGTCTTTTCCAATGCTTAAAGATCTTTCAATCAAAAATAGCATCCTTTTAACTATAAAGCTGCTCCACAAAGGCTATGCTATAGCAGCGAAGTGAAAGAAAAAATCTAAAGAAATTAAACTCACCAAAAACAGTTAACATAGAAGTTTTATTCTGAAAGTGGAAAGAACTGACCATCGGACCACTCAAAGATAAGTTGTAACCAAGAAAAATATGAACTACATCTGCTAAAAAATTATTAGAAGAGTTGACCTTAATACGAACTGGAGAAATCAAAGGATGAAATGGGTGCCAACTCAGAGCCTACAAGTCAAGAGATCTGTGTAAAAACAAATGTCTTAAGATCCCAACAGAGTTCACAAAACATACAACAGAAGCCACCTTGCTTTCAGTCTGGACTTGCTCAAAAGACTTTAAACCATACAAAAAAAAATGGTAAAATGCATTACTGGAAAAGTCACAAGGCAGACCAGATTTTAATTTTAACACCTTGTAAACCAGGGCATCCCACTTTTTATATACCCTAATAGGAACAAAACTGAACTGCATCCTGTAACCAACAATAGGATATAGAACAGCTAACACCAAATATAAGAACTACTTATCTAAAATGATCTTTCTTAGTACAAGATTGACAAAAAACCTGACATCTGAATACACTATAGTTAAACTAAGCTTTAACAAGCCATCCATAGACAAAAAAATATCCAAATAGCAATAAGACTCCTCTTTCTTGGCAATAGAAATAAGCAAACCACTAATTGACAAAGAAGAACATCTTACTCCACAATTAATAAGAATGACCACTATCTTGTTGTTATTAATAGAAATATTATTGATCTTAAAAAACTTACTAACAACATTGAAAATATGTTGTGTTGTAGTCTGACTGCTACTAACTCATATTGTGTCATTGACAAAAGCACCAGCAGCAAAAAAAGACATCAATCCAGCCTGAGATTCTACATGACCAGTTCTGGCAATAAAATAAAAGTTCAGCCTATACCCATATATACTTTCCTGTCTTCTAACTTCATACAAAAGAGGATCATAAAATATATGTTAAAAAAAAGATGAAAAGACCTTCCCTTGATCTAAACTATCATGCACCCAATATCCATCTGTCAAACTGAAATCTGTTATAACCCTGTTAACATAATCATTGTGAATGCCACCAAAAAATCTAATAAATTTATTGCACATTTTTATTTTAAATAAGTTTTTTCTAAAATGCTCCCAATCAACCAAATCATACACCTTTTGTATGTCCTGCAAGACCAATCAGAGCTCATAGTTCTTTTCCAATGCATTCTTAACAACTGAACCAATGGTGAGAATTGGAGACTGCATGATTGTACTCTTTAAAACTGAGAAATTGTCCCTATGTAAAACATCAAAAGTGCTGTATGCCGAAGAAATCCTGTCTAAGAGAATCTTAAAAAAAATTTTGTAAGCAGTCTTAATTAAGGCAATAGGTTGGGTGTTCGTAAGAATCCCCTTCCACTCATATGGCTTGGGAATCATTGAGACTTAGGCTTTCTTTTAAGCACTTAGCACTGACTCAAGGACCAAACAAGAATTTAAAAAAATCAAAAGCATATCCATAACCAATTTGTTGCAATGCTTTCAAAGCTTATTTGAGACCCCAGAAAAACCAGCAGCCTTGCCATTAAGTAGATCAAATACCACACTAATTAATTCATCAAAACCAACTGAACACATCACACTCGAAAAAGCATTATCAAAAACATAATCCAAAGACTAATATTGATAAGACCAATCATCAGAAAAGTCTTCCACCACTTCATGCTTTCTAGTCCAGTCTTCCATTATAACATCTACTTTGGCTTTGACCAGATTGGGCTCCAAAATCAGTTCATTTTTAACCACCAGATAATCTAAAACCACCTTTCAAAAAGGACACTCCAGCATGTTTCTAATCATGTAATCTTTATCAACCACAAAATTTTCCATTCATTTATTAACAGCTGACCTAATTTTTGACTCCTCAGCCCATAAAGACTTAACAAGCTTGGAGGCACAATATGATTTTTGCACCTTAAAAAAAACCAAACACACATGATCAAAATCTATACTGGAATCCAACAGAGCCTGAACAAACAAAGTCTTATTAGCATTCAAAGACTCTCAGTGGTCCATTAAAGACTCAAAGGCACCACTAACACTCACATGTAAAACTTTGGCAATCCTTAACACCAAAACTTCAAGCTTATGGAATTTAGAAGATTCCTTGGTAAAGACACCATTATATTTTTTAAACCACTTTTTCTTAAAAACTTCATTCACTAAAAGACACATCACTTTGCACACAACATTCCATATAGTATCTAGATCTGAAAACTTCACAGCAGCAGCAAACTCACTAGAGAACATCACAGCATTGGCCAATGTAGTATTCTTAAATTCAGTCTATTTAATTTCATCTGTGCATTTGACATCAAATTTCCAACAATTCTTGTTCACTTACTTGTAAATAGAGTTCAACTGTGTATCTAAAAACCCATCCAAACCTATGGACACTGAAACAGCCCAGTGATCTGTATCAAAATGTTCACCAACTTTTGAAACATTATAATGTACTATCATATTGACCAGATTTGGAGAAACAAATACATAATCAATTGTTTTTTTTACACCCATTGAATTTTCCCATGTGGGATCTCTCATGACCAAGCTACTTAGCAGAGAGTTGACCAGCCCCAGATTGAGACACTTTTTGAAACTAGCACATTTGCGCAAACCGTTCTCATTGAAATTTCTACCAAGAATGATGAAAAAAAATTTGTTCACAGCCTTTGCAATGAGAAAGTTGATTTTGTCAGCCTAAGAGAACTGAACCATTAAAGAAGCACCAATGTAAAGCTCCAAAATTGACACAGAAAGTTTATTCTTAAACAATAACTTAATAGATAGGAGCCAACCAGACATCTCAAAAACTTTGCTTATGTGTTTTGCCAAAGAAACGTTCATGATAATTGCAACACCAGAGCCCATATAACCAGAATTCAAACCAGAAGTGAAAACCCAGACACCACTAAACTTATTCATAATCCATAAATGAATTTTACCCTTTAACTTAGTTTTAGTAACAATAGAGATCAAATTGTTCACATCCTTATGTCAATAAATAATATCATCCTGTTTTACAGAATTGTTCATTCCTTTAACATTGCAAGTAGCAACTTTTCAAATTAAACTACTTATTAAAAAATGGGTCAGGAAACCAAACTCGCATTAAGACTGTTTACCTTGGCCGAAAGGCCCAGAACTGTTCCTATTAAACACCTCATGTTATCTTCCAGCTTAGACACCAAAGACACATTGAGAGACACCATTCCCACAACAGTTTTACCATTAGTGGATACACTTAAATCTCATTCATCACTACATCTGCCCCATAATCCTGTGATGAAGGGGTCACCAATGGCTGACATCCAGGGCTAGACTGGGAAATCATTAGCCCAAGTGCATCCAACTTCTTAGCCAGCTTACTGACTTGCTCCACAAGACTGATGAGACTACACTCAAGAGCAGCAAACCTATTATTAATTTTATTTACAACTGGTAGGAATGGCTTCATCCCCGAAGAGGAGCCAACATTTGCCAAAACATTTTGGCTAGAGAGGGAAGAGAAAGAAGACCTACCAACAATCTTTATCCAAGAGAGACCACCAAAAGAAACTGGATGAGCAATGGGTGTCTGTTTTTTTTTATATATATTGGCCAAATAGATCTGATCCTGAGAAGTCACTATCCATTTCCTGTAAATACCAGAAAACCTATCTAATAAACAAAATTCAGAAACATGATCAGATTGTTTACACTTGGCACAACAGGCCAGAAAAAGACTAATCCAGTGCAAATTCACACTCTTGAAAACAGGCAGTAAACCAATGGCTGCCAATTTGGATGTCTCATTACTAAAACAAATTACAGCACACCTATCACGAACATACATTGCCAGATTACAACCAACAAAACAAGTTTTTCTACCATAGAATGCCAACAAACCAGAAAGATTATGAGCAGTAGTGCCAACTAATAATGTATACAGCAGTGTCTAATGTTAATCTCTTAATACCCATGTTTGTTTGTCATCAACTGCTTTTGTCATATGAACAGAATCTTTTCTTATGAGAACAGACCATTCAGCAGCAACTAAATCAGCTATCTTAGATAATTCAAACTCTACTAAAGTCTTTTGCCACAGGCCAATTAATTGTATCTTGATTGATACAATCTTTTCAAACTTAGAAAAAACAGATTCCATAGCCAATTTGAGAAGATCAATTGGAATCTCCTTAACAATTATTTTCCAATCCAAATGTTTGTTTACCTGCTTAACATTATCATTAACTAAAATTTTTTTACTGACCATCAATTCTTTTGCCTTTTTCAAACTCATTTCAGAAGTAAATGAAGATTTAATGATCTCTGGAAATTTTAAGGGAGTAGAAGCCCCCCCAAAACCATCAATTTGATAAAAAAATTTTTTGATTGCAATTAACTTATTACTATTTGTCTTTTTAGGTACAGCAGATAGCTCAATATTCAATGCAAAAGATTTGACTGGCTGGAAATTGCACCTATCCAGAACACATAACTCAATATTCAGCAAATGCTTAGCACCAGAAAATTTAGGAACTGAAAGTGTCAATATATTATTATTGTCGTCACTCAAATTGTTGAAAGAAGAAGTCTTCAGTTTGCTGCCCAAAACATATGTTCTAATACAAGTTTTTCTTGGTGTGGTGTTGCCTATAGCATCATTGATTTTTGAGGCATTGGAATCTGCATAACTGGTCTTTTTTACAACTGTATTCTTCATGTTCTCCAGGTCCAATATATTGCTAATGCTACTTGTTTTGCTGTTTACTTCACTGCTCTAGGACTTTGCAGATTTGTTACTGTCAGTAACCATATCTATAAGAATTAAAGAGCCAGCCAAAGTCTTGACCACATTGTCAACAATGGCAGATTTTTTGAGTTTTTTGTAAGAAACACTATGTGAATGAACACTTATCAACCATTTGGTTTTAACACCAGACCAGGTCACCAACCCAGCCAAAACAGGCACTGACCCACCAACAAAAGAGCTGACTAGATCTATATTCACAAACAAAGGTATATTAGAAGAAATAACTACGAAAATAAGGGGAAAAAAGAATAAAGAAAATTTATCTTTTCAGTATATTTTATCTCTCATTGTGACCAGAAGATCAACAAGAGAAAGATTTTTTTTTTTAAACCAAAATTCATATTTTTAGATATATTTTTAAACAATTATTTTATTAAATTATTTGATTTTAAAAATTAAATTAATTAGATAAAAATCAAATTAACTGCTTTTTTTGTTTTTTAATATTATTTTTAATAATATTAAAAAAACTATTATTAGTTATTAAAAATTTGTTAAATAAATTACCACTATTATTTATGAAATAAAAACAAAAAAAAATAAAAGACAAAATATAATATAAATAATAAATAATATAATATAAATTATTAAAGCATATAATATTAGAAATTTTAAAATACTAATAAAAATTCCAAAAATTTTAATAATAATTTAAAAAATTGTAAAAATTTTTCTGGTTAGTGACTTAGAAATATTGCCATTGGTGCATTGTAGCTCAGAGCAAAGTGTATCAGATGGCATAGTTAGATTAATTGGTATTGATGATTCTTTTGAAGTGAGTTTTGGTTTTTATAGACCTTGTTTGTTTTTTTCCAGTTTGTTTAATATGGTATCTGTTTATATAAGTGCATAGTGTTGCTTTGATTAGTTTGAGTGACTAGTCACATGTAGTAAATGCATGAATTACATCTAGCTGGAGTCCACAGTTTTGACTCTGTATATTAAGTAATAATTGAACTGCACTTGTTAAACTTTAATAAAAAAAAAAGTTTTTAAAAATTTTGTATTATAAAAAAATATATATATATATATATCAAAAATATTAAAAGCAAAAAAAAAAAACAAATTTAGTTTAATTTTTATTAAATAACTTTTATAGTTAACAATTTAATAATTAAAGTAAAATATTTATTCAAAATTAAATTATCTAAATATTTAATTTTATAAATCTATACTTATTTTATTAAAATTTAATTATTTTTTAATTAATATTAATAGTATTAATTTAATACAATTAATAATACTAAAAAAATAATTTTTAATTATAGTTATTAATAAAATACTAATTTTCTATTTTCTTATTTTATTTTTTTGAATTTTGTTTTATGTTTACTAATTAATTAAAAAAAGTGTTAAAATTATAATATTAAAAATTGTTTGATAAAAAACATCAAAAAAAGTGTAAAATATAGTTAAAAAATTAAAATTACTTATTAAAAAAGTAAATAATACCAGAATAAATTAATTATTATGCCAAAAAATTAAATATTAAGTATTACTTATTATTATTATTATTGAATTTTTGTTTATTATACAAAAAATTCAACTATTAAATTTTTTAAAAAATTATTAAATTAAAAAATTATTAAATTTAAGTACCAAATTATAAAAATTTAAATAATCTAAAAAAATATTTGTAATATTTAGTGTTTTTGGTAAAATATAATTTATAAAAAACAGAAACACTATTAAAATTAATTAACAAAATAACAAAATTAGTATTTAAAAAACAAATTAGTTAAAATTTATAAAATTACTATATAAAAATTTTCAAAAAGATTTTAGCTTAATCATTAACTATTTTTTAGTAGAATTTATATTTAATTTTTAAGTTAATAAAAGAATTAATACAGTTTAAAAAAACTAATTAACTTAAAATTCTTAAAAACAAACTTTTATAAAAAGTTTAAACAATATATTAATTATTATTTATCTTATAATTTTGCAAATACACTAGCAAAAATTTACATAAAAATATACAAATATATTTTAAAATTTTTATTTATTTATTATAAAAAATAATTAATTTAATTAATTAATACAAATATTCAAAAAAGTAATTATATTTTTATAAAAAACCATCAAATTATTTTATTTTTATAATTATTATATTATATTTCTAATAATACTATTTAAATTCTATTAAAAATTATATTTATATTTATTATAAGATCAAAACTTATTTTTTAAAACTGCTTTAAAAATAATAACTTATTAGAAAAATATAAAAAATTTTTGAAAATTTTTAATTATAATTATTTATATTTTTATTATTGTAATTATTATTACTAAAACTTAATTTTGGTTTATTAATAATTAAAAATTATTAAGTTAGAAAAAATTAAAAAATTAAAAATTATTTAATAAAAATTTAATTTTAAGATTTATTATTACAAAAATTCCAATAAATCAAACTTCAACAGAAATTTTTGATTTAATTTTTATTTTATTTTATTTAACAAGTAAAGTCCAAACACCACTTAAAACTATACATTAAGGAAATAATCTAAACTAAGTGTGAATCATGCATTTTCTACATGTAACCAGCCACTCAAGCCAGTCAGAACAACACTATGCACTTATATTAACAAAAACCAGGTTACCAATACCTGAAAAAAACAAACAAGACTTGCAAAAACCAAAACGGACACCAAAAGTCTTAGCAATACCAAGCAATCTAATTACACCAGCTGAGAACCCCAAAGCCAAACCAGAAACCAAGATAGGGATTGAGCCATCTATTAAGATCAGGCCATTCTTTTCCATAAATGCGCAATGCTTAGCACAGACCAACCAAACATTATTCCTAAAAGCAAGACAAATAGAGCGCACAAAATTAGTAATTTTAACACCAGCAACTTTGGAATTATGGAAGATGAAAATAGCCTTATAAAGCTATCCATTGAAAACAAAACTCTTGTAAAGAGCTGAGGAAACCAGGAAGTCCAAAGCACAGGTTGACAACAGCTAGAATACACCTGAAAAAAAAAGAGAGAGACCAGAAAGCACCCTCCAAGAAGACATGCAAAATTTCAAGACCTGGGTAAACTGAATTATCAATCACACAAGAAAACACATGATCAGACACCTTTATCTCACCACAATATAAACACAGAACACTAGGGTAACATTTATTGTAAATGTGTTTTCGAACAGCCATGGAAAGCTGACAGTGCAAAGCCTTCATGAGGTAAATTCGAGTATCAGCAGTGAGCCTGCTGGTAAAACCAGTGGCCATATGCAAATCAGGGTGCCAAACTCTAAAAGAACAAAACCAATTGACATCTGAATGCAAATTACCATCTAGAAATCCAGAACCAGAACTGACCTCCCAATGTGCATGACAAACAGCATGAAAAACATCACAGACAAAGTGTCTAGAATTACTAGAAACAACACCACCATCCATCAACAAAAAATGTTCACTAACACAAAAAAAAAGATACCAACCAGAGAGAGATGCAGTATTAGCAATGCTATTAGCGCAATCATTCACTGGAATACCAGAGTGGCCCTTAACTTTGTGCCATTTAACTTTCAAATTCTTACTGTGAATAACATTCCTAATATGTTGATGTTCGACCCAATACCAATTGTAAAAATCAGAACACATTAGGTCAGACTCCGACCTGCAAGCATCCAAAGCCATCTGACTATCTGAAAACAGGTGAACAGAATGAGCTGCAGACATGCACTCTAGAGCCAATACTATAGTCTGCAGCTCCATCAAAGTGGACAACAATAAGCCATGAACACTAACACCTAAACCCAAATTAATGTTTTCAAAAAAGGCAGCAGCGCTAGTCCTACAATCAACCATGCCCAAATTTTTCAATGAACCATCCATGTACACAGACAAGCTATTAGCACCAACCTAAGAAAAATGATCACAGATAGACACAAAATCATTAGAACCACAAATGTTCAGAGGGCTAACACCAACTAATGCCAATAGAGAAAAATGAAAAGCCACAAGAAATACAACCGAAAGTTCGAACCATTTGGGAACTTGATTTAATAAATTCAATAAATTTAGTTATTTTAATAAATATATTATTAATACTACTAATTATAATAGTTTTTTTACTATTTATTTTAATATATATATGTTTTTTATCCATAATATTTAAGTTATTAATCTAATAATAAATAATTATTTAAACTAAATACTAAATTAAAATAACTTAATAATATAATTAATCAGAAACTAAAAAAATAATTAACTAATAATTAAATTATATATCAATTTTTTTAATATTATAAAAACAGTTAGAATAATAATTGTTTTCAAAATTAATTATAACTATTATTATTAAACTTGTAATAAAAATAAAAGATTTAAATCTGTAATTATTATTACAAACAAAATTATATTAAGATTAATTGTTATTTATAATTATTTAATTAATAATCAGAAAATCAATATTAAAACTTTAATTATTAATTTCAAATTTAAAACTATAAAATTAAAAATTCACAAAAACAATATCAAATTTTTTAATATTATTTATTATTAATATAATTATTAATATATATATATTATTTTTAATTATAACTATTAATTATTTATTAATTACAGTATTTTTAAATTAATCATAATATTTTTTTTTCTATTTTTTATAACTATAATGTTACAAGTAATTATTAAGATATTAAAATAAATAATAAACTTATAACTTGATATTAAATAGATATTAATAATGACTTCTGAAGATTTTAATTGAGTTTTTTGTATAATAAACAGAAATTTAATAACAAATAATTAGCAATACTTAATATTTGATTTTTTAGTATAATAACTAGTTTATTTTGGTAAATTTATTCTTTTAGTAAATAATATTTATTATTTAATCTACACTTTATTTTGACATTTTTTACCAAATAATCTTTGATATTATAATCTTAACTTTTTTTTAATTAATTAGTTAATACACAAAACAAAATAAAAAGAATAAAAAATTGGTATTCTGTTAATAATTGTAATTAAAATCTATTGTTTTAATATAATTAAGTATTAATTATTATTAGCATAAATTGCTAATATGACAAAAATAATAAATAATTTAATTAAATGATAATAATAACATAAATTAAATGGTAATTAATAATTTTATTAATAAATAAACAATTTTATTTTAAATAATAATAAACTAATTTTTGAAGTAAATAGAAAGAAAAAAAAAATAAATCTTAAATTTTTGTTTCGAATTTTCATTTGTTTTTGTTTTTTTTATTATATATATATAATTTTTATAATATAAAATTTTTTAAATCCTTGAATTTTTTTTATAAAAATTTCTAAAATTCTGGAATTTTGTGATTTTTATTAACAATATTACTAGAATTTTAAAATTCTAAAATTTCAATTGAAAAAAATTCTGGAATTCTTCTTTTATTATATTTATTTTTAATTGATTATTTATCTATTTTATTGTTTTTTATTATTATATAAGTAATATTATCTTTTTTTTTAATATAAATTCTATTAAAATCTTCTAATTTTTTTTTTAATTAACTCTATTACTTCTTTTTTTAGAATTGTTATTATAAGTTATTTTTTTGTTATTGTAATAAAAACAAAACTTAGTAATAAAATCAGATTAACTTTTCTTAAGTGTTTTAAATTAAATAATATTATAATTATATTATGATTATATATTAATAAGTATATTAGTTTTAATAAATGTTGTTTGATTAATACTATATTTTTATTTAATAAATTACTGTTATTTAGCTATTTAAAAATCTAAAGATTAGCTTAGTAAGTTTTTTCTAATTTCTAATAAGTATTAGATAATTTTCTTTAATAAGTGTTTTTTTATTTAATTTAATATGTTATGTAATGTTTTTATCAAAATTATTGTTAATAATCTTTATTATACTTGTCTTTTAAAAAAAATTCCTGTTGTATTCCTATACTTTTGATTGTGTCTTTTTTTAAAACTTCCATAAAGATACTTTTTTATCTTGTACTAATACTAAATGTTTATATTTTTTTGTTTATAGTAAAGTAATATTTTATTTTTAATAAATTTAAAGAATATTAAATAAAAAAAAGTAAAATTTTAACAAAGTTAATATTCAAAAATAATCTTGATTAGAGATTATTTTTCCAAAACATGAAGAAATTATTTCAAATTTTTAAGTCAACTGTTAATTTTAGCCAAGATATTATTAGAAATAGATTTTAGATAATTTATGTATTTAATTTTGTTTTTTTTTAAAATTATAATTTAATTTCTTTTTTTTATTTTTTTTATTTTTTTTATTTTGTTTAATTGACTTCTTGTCTGTTTGTTTTATTTTTTAGTTAAAAAATTATAGTATATATACATATTTCAAGTTATATATGATTGTATTTATTTTAACTAATTAATAAATAATTGTTAAACTATTGGGCTTTTTATTTAACTGTGAATATTTCTTGGCTTACTTGTTTATAATTATATTAAATTGGGCACATTTATACATATTTATATACTATTGTATACATATCATGTTTTTTATTTTTATTTATTGTTTTATACTATTTATATTGTTATTTAATAATTAATTAATATATTATAATATTATATTTTTAATTTTTGTTAATTTTTATCAAGTAATATTATTTTTTTTTAAAATTAAGCTTTGTTAAAATTAATATATGTTTCTTTAATGTTAATATCTAACACAAAAGTTTGCATACTTGTTTAAATTTTTTTTTTTTATAAGTTTTAAAATTTATTATTAGTAAGCTTTTTAATTTTATTAAAAATAAATATGTTTATTTTGTTTGTTAACAATACTTTTAAATAGTATTAAAAAAATATGTAAAATTAATATATTGTTTTAAAATAGTGCTTAATATTGCTTTTTTTAATCAGGTTTTTGAACTTTTAAAGTTTTGTTTTGTTAAATTTTCTGCTGTTTTTTTTGGTGTAAATTGTTTGAAAGTCTAATTATGTAATTATTATAAAATATATATAGTAAAAAAAAGCAATTAAGTTTTTTTTTTGGGCATTGTATTTTTTAAAAGCTAAAATTTTTTATAATTTTATCAATTAATATGTTAACATTTTTTTGTAGTAAAAATTAAAATAATTTGTGTTTGGCTTGTTTTTTTATATGACTGAATTTTTTTTTCTATATAAAATTTCAAAATTATTAAAAGTAATTTCTAATTAAAAATTAGATTCTTGTAATAACTAAAATAAAAATTGGAAAGTATTTATAATATTTTTAAGTATATTCATAATAAAAAAACTTCTTTTCTTTCTTACTTCCAAAAAATCTTTAAATGAACACATTTCTGTTAAAAGAAGTTTTTTGTTTTTCCTGTTAATATTATTTCAACATTTTTTTAACTAATAATTTCTTCATGATAAATTTGGTGGCTGTCTTGGATAGTGTTACTCATAGAAATATAGGAAATATATTAGCATAATTATTAGCCAATCAAAAGTAAGCATAGTAAATGTGGAATTCCAAGATTCTTCTCAGGAATTGCAGGATTCCAGGAATTTCAGGATTCTCAATGAGGAATTGCAGGATTTCAGAATTCCAGGATTCCTCTCAAAAGAATTGCAAAATTTCAGGAATTCCAGAATTCTTGTCATGAAGAATCGAGGAATTGAGAAATCCAAATTATGTATATATAGCAGTAGTATTAGAAACAGAAAAGACAGAATCAATACCACAGAATCCTTAGCCAAGAAACCAATCATCAAATAAATAATTATTCCATATTTCAAACCACTATTCACTATCAACACTTTATGTTGATAGTAATTGCTACTTAACCATGCTGGAACAATAGCTCTTGATCACAGCTATTGATGAGATACTAACGGACCAAATTGCCTTGGCTTATTTCTTTATTTTCTTTATTTTTATTTTCTCTATTTTATTTCCTTGCTTTCTTTGATTTTGTTGTTGTATACTAATTGATTAAAAAATTAAGTACTGAGTTATTGACATCAAGAATAGCCTGGTAAAAGACCCAGAAATAAGGGTAGGATTTTATATATATTATCGGATAGCTTACTAAAAAGACATGACTGCCAGACTAAATCCGGCCACCACACTGAGAAAGAAATTGGGAAAACCACTTGAGGATACAACTACTATCAACTTTATTGAATCTCTGTCCATTATACAAAGAACTCCACAACAAAACCTTCAGATCAACCAAAACCTTCAGATACCATACTTTCTGCACATCATTCATGAAAGTAGCTTTTGAGCACCAAGTTATGGGTTTGTTATTCAATTCCACAACACAAATAATTACCTGTAACATTTGGTGCTTCTTGTGAGGTATAATCCTACAGAGAACCAGCACTGATAACACCAAACCAAAAGTGGCAGAATCAGAAATTATAGGAGCAAACCATTTAGGATTCGCAAAATCCTTATTTCAACACTATTGTCAATACTTGGAATTAAACCACAATCATATATCTGTCGAATCAGCCTTCAATTTCTACGTCAATGAAAAAATTTTCTCTTTATTAGGAACACCAGTGAATACTGAATCAGCAAGAGAAACTTTCTATAAGGAATTAATTCAAAACACCAATCTACTAACAAACCATAATTTTGCATCTATCATCACTGAGATTAACAAAAAAATTGAACATTACACTCAACAAAGATATCCAATTACATATGCTAGTAAAGGCAAGGAAAAATTACAAACACCAGCAGTAACACCCAGAAAAATACAGCCACCTGCTTGGAAGAAAAACAGAGTTGAATCCCCAAGCAACCCATCCTACTACTATACACCTGGAAGTGCCATTAACATATCATCAACTGACACATTTCCATCAACTGTGACATCAGCATTTAGATAATTCCCATTCCAAAGTAGACAAAGGAAAACAGAATTGTTAGGACCATATGGTGAATACTTTGAGGGATTTAATTCGCGATCATCAACCTCATCAGAACTTCGATCACCACCGCCTCCACCAGATTTTGGAATCTCTGATCCGTGGGAAGCAGCGGAATCAGAAAAAAAGGAAGAAGAATCAGAGGATTAAGAATTCACTTACCAGCACCTGATCACTGAAAACCCGGAAGTTGAAACCCCGAACCTTCAAACTCAGCAACAGTTAGAAAATCTGGAAATCAAAACTCCAAATATTCGAATGCCGCCAAATCAAAGAAATCAAAAACCTGAATTAATTAATCAGTAAAACTTACCTTCAGTAATCGTCATCAATTAACTGCTGATTAATCTCATAGCCGAACCCATACAGCAGCCACTTCAGCTACCACCCTAATAGCCAAGACAACAACAATTGCTTCAACAGCCACCACAACCACCTAACTTAGATCCAATGGTCTATGCACCAATCGCAAAACTTGACAACTTTACAGGCAAAAAGAATGACACTCAAATATGGCTGAATGATGTAGAAAAGACCATTGCAGCCAACAGATGAAATAACACTCGAGCAATGCAAGCCATTCCCTACTTTCTCAAAGATACTGCTGATTCATGGTACCAGAGCTTGATTAATAAACCACAAAATTTTAATGCCTTCAAAGCGGAATTCCTAAGATACTTCAGCAACAATAACAGCATCAATTGCCTAGTCAATGCATTCACCACCATGAAACAAGGAGAAACTGAAGCAGTCATTATTTACCTGGGACGCTTCCATCGAAACCTATGCCAAATTCAAGCAATTGACACCAATTATTTCACAGCACCACAGATACTCAATCAGTTTATCTGTGGCCTGTACAGCAGCATCTTGCAACATGTATGTTCGTTGCATCCAGGCACTCTTCAAGATGCAGTCACACATGCCAGAGATTTTGAATCCGCTGAGTCAGAGACTAACCACACCCAAGCTGTTAATCTAGTAATGAATGGATCATCTGAATTGGATTCCAAATTGGAGAAGTTCAGTGAATTAATCAATAAGAGATTAGAAGGATACTTAGCTGACAATCATGCCATTTATCAGCCTCCACAATGACACAATAATCAAGGAAACTTTAATCATGCCCAAAATCAACCATGTCCATCTCCATCAACCAATCAACAGTGGCAACAGGAAACGCATATTTGCCACTATTGTGGTAAACAAGGACATATCCAAATTGACTGTTACCAGTGTTTAAATAATCAATGATTGGAAAATCAATATTGAAACCCTGATTGCTGGTTTCAAACTCTGAATCAGTACCCAAATCAAAATCCACCTGCTTACCTACCAGTAACACAGTCATCAATCTATCAGTCTCCAGTATATCAACCTCTAATTTATCAGCCGCAGCCACAAGTAATATATCAACCACAGCCACAAATAATCTATCAACTCCAATAGATCCAAACACCGCCCCAAAGCTTACCATCCAATGGAACTCAAAGACCGAGAATGACTCAACAGAGCTGGAGATCAGCAATGGTAGTCTATCAACTGATCCCCAGTTCTTCACAGCAACCATCTGAATTATGCCAGCAGAATTCAGGTACTGGTCAACCCCAAAACCCGAATTCCCAGAACTATTTAAGTCTCTTGGTCACCCCAGAAGATGCTTCAACCAATAACCCGGCATTTATCCAAAAACAACCACTCACCAGTAATATCCCACCCACTACCATCACTGAAGACGAGTCATTGAGCGCTATCTTCCCATTCGAATTTGAGGAAACAGCTGCAATGCCATTATTTAGTGGAGCCACTCTTGAAGCCAAACCAATCACTGTGATGTATACTGACACCAAAGTAGAAGGACAATCCATCAAATTAATCCTGGACAGTGGTTCTGCAGACAGCATAATCACGAGACAACTCATGGATCAATTAGGTTGCCAAGTTGATCAAGCTGCCAGCGCCAGAATCATCACAGCCGATGAAGTGACCAAAACTCCAATCAGCAAAATTGACAACTTTCCTTTTGAAGTCAATGGCATCATGACTCTCATTAAAGTTCTAGTGATAAAAGCCACTCAATACTAAGCTCTTATTGGTAATGACTGGCTATCCAAAGTCAATACAATGTTAAACTGGAACATCCAGAAACTCCAGCTAATGTATCAGAGCCAACACATACATGTCCCAGCCATGTGTGGCCCCTTTAAAACTCCTCCAAGAGAAAAACTATTGATCAAACTGGAAGAGGAGAAAGAAAAACCTACTTGGGAAGCCTACCAAGTGTTGTGGGCAGACGAAGAGCACAACGAACTACTGCCAATACTCTCCTGGGACGACAGCAACAAGGGAAAAGGGAAACAGAAGGAAGAATTTACCTGGAAAACTGATGACCTGACATGAACTGACAATGACGAGAGTGAACCGATGTCAAGCTGGAAATGAGAAGAGAACAAAAAAAATAAAGGAAAAGGGAAAGAAGAAGAGACCACCCAAATTACCACCGTTTATAATACATACACTATACCACAATGATCTACCTATTGTCAACCTAAGCTTATATGCGTTGATTGTGGCAAGAAATTGTCGTCAATAGGCACATGCTGTGGGGACGATGAAGAATATTCAATGGCAACTAGGTTCTATTACCGCCCATGTGTCCTTGAACACTTTGAAAGACCAAAACGAGTAGGAAAATGGGACAATCAGCCATGCTTAGCTTGTGGAGAGACTCTCTTGGATGAAGGAATGTGGCATGACATTTCCGGACATAGAGAAATGTGCGACGTAGAGTGTCAATACATGATTCTGATCAGTAACTGAATTAAAAAGGGGACACCAATCGAAGCCGCTTGGCAAAGAGCAGTGTGACAATTAGACAGTTGTCCACATGATGATGACAAAATTTGGAGAATGGCAACCACCAAAATTGAAGGCGCATCACCAGAAGAAATCTGGACAATTAAAAACAACCCACCAGAACTCATTGAGCTTGACGGGAACGCAGAGCCAGTTATAACTTTTTTAGAACCAGAAGAGTTTCATGAACACTACCAAAACTTGGCACCCACTAGAGAAGAGCAAAAACAACAGCTAGCACAGTTAAATACAAAACTGTGTCATCATTGTTTAATTCCCAGTGACTTCGAATATTGTGACAATTGTGACCTCATTTACAATCCACCACCATACATGATCTACTTGATCCCTGAAAAAGAAGAACCAATCAGCAGCTGTGCATTAGAATCAGAATCGCTGATCAATCGCGATCCAGACTCTGATGATGACAACGAAAACAATGGTTCTAGCTCCATTCAAAATGGCAATGATAACGAAAACAATTCAGACTCAGATTCAAAACTCGATTTAAACTATGAACAATACATTGCACTACCAGATCTCTTCAAGGAACAAGAGTTAAAATGGTATAGTAACAATAGGGAAGGTATTATGCCAAAACGTGTGCATGATACAGATGCAGGGTTTGATCTGAGATATCCAGGAAAAGTTGCCATCAAATTAGAACTGCATTCATGCATCTACATTGATCTGAAAATAGCACTAGAGATTCCGGCAACAACAATGATTCAATTAGCATCTAAGAGTAGCTTAGCAAAAAGAGGAATCAATATAAGAGGAGGAATAATTGATGCGGAATATGTAAGAAATATCATCGCCATGCTACAAAATGACTCAGAAAAGGCCTATATAATAGAGCCCAATGAAAAGATAGCACAGGCAATATTCCTGCCTCTGATTAGAGTAGCTCAGTTAGTGTTAGTGGGAAAGAGAAAGAAATTAGGAATAACAGTGAGAGAAATACAAGGATTCGGATTAATGGGTAGAACAGACATACCAGTTAATATAGTGGAGGAAGAAATTGTTGGCCAAGGAGAAATTATCTCAACTGGTCAAGCTATTTCTATTCCACCATATAGCCAGTATATGTTAACAATAGAAAGGAAGGAAAAAGAGCAAGAACAGATTTTTGAAGCAGAAGCAACTTTTTGTGAATCAAGAAAGATTGGGTTGATCAATCTCCACATACCAGCCAAAAGCTATAGCAGCATAAAAATTCCCATCTACAACAATACTGGAAATATCATCAGCATACCAGAAGGAACCACCATCGGATATTTAACCACAGAAATAGAAGACCAACCACCAAACCCCATTTCAGACTTTCCACAACTTTGTGAATATGTTGACATCACATCATAAACAATCTATGGACGAGACAAATGTTATTTGCTCCAACCAGAACAATTGGAACAAATGAACATGGGAAACTTAGATTTACTCCAATGTATGCAGCTCAAGATGTTACTCAACAATTTCAATGACATCTTTGCCAGCGAAAATGAGTTTGGCCAAACTGACATCATCCAGCATCAGATTAAGACTGGGGATGCAATGCCAATCAAACAAAGAGCATACAGAGTATCGCCAGCCAGCCACAAGATTATTTATCAAGAAATAAACAGAATGCTTGACAATGGGCTGATTCAACTATCAATGAGTCCATAGTTGTCACCAGTGGTATTCATCTAAAAGAAAAATGGAAAAATCCGGTTTTGTGTAGACTACAGGAAACTCAATAGTGTAACTCGTGGAGACAGTTATCCAATTCCATGAATACAGAAATTATTTGATGCTTTCGGTGGGAACAAATGGTTCTCCACATTAGATTTAAACAGTGGTTACTGGCAAGTAGCCATGAATTCAGCTAACAAAGAGAAGACGGCATTTACTACTAAAGAAGAGAATTTCGAATTTGAAGTGATGCCATTTGGCTTAACCAATGCCCCAGCAACTTTCCAATGGCTAATGGAAATTGTTTATACTGGTTTATTGTGAAAATCAATAGTTGTATACTTGGACAACACCAATGTATTCTCAAAGACATTTGATGATCATCTTCATCATCTTCAACAAGTGTTCAAAAGACTAAGAAGAGCAGGACTAAAGTTAAATGCAACAAAGTGCTTCTTTGGCAAGACAGAACTCAAATTCTTGGGACATATAGTCAGCAAAGATGGCATCAAAACGGATTCAGAGAAAATAAAGATAGTAAAGAACTTTCCAGTGCTGACCAATATAACAGAACTGAAATCATTCTTGGGATTCGCCAGTTACTATCATCATTTTATCAAGAACTTTTCCAAGATAGCGCAGCCACTCAATCAACTGCAAAACAAGAATGCAAAATATGAATAGACAGAAAGTCAACAAGAAGCTTTTGATATTCTGAGGAAAAAGCTTATCCAAGCTTCAGTACTGATCTATCCAGATTACAGCAAACCATTCATCATCACTACCAATGCATCCGGCCAAGCATTGGGAGCAGTATTATCTCAGAGAGGACCGGACGGCAGAGAACATCCAGTAGCATATGCCAACAGAGGTTTAACACCAGCTGAAAAGAACTATGGAACACCAGAACAAAAACACTTAGCAACATACTGGGTCATCATGAAATGGAAAGAATACTTGAGCCAGAAGTTTGAAGTATACACAAATCACAAGGGATTAACATCACTTCAAAAACAAGAATTTGGAGATGGAAGACAGTCAAGATAGAAAATGGCACTCGCACCATATAATTATATTATACATTATAAAAAGGGAAAAGACAACGGAAATGCTGATGGTTTATCACGAATAAGACAAATCTAAGAACATTTCAACCCAAAAATATAATAAAACCAGAACAATACCAACGGAAAAATACAACAAAAGATGAACATACAAAAATATCAACAATTGCAATATTATCTAAACACTCAACAGTTCAAGGAGAATTTATCTCATATGGAACAAAGGAGTATCAAACAACAATCAAAATATTTTATCACTCACCAAAATATACTTTATCAGAAAAATAAAAGGAATCCAGATCAACCAACCAGAGTAATTACAGAGCCAGAAAAAGAGACAATATTATTCAACATGCACTCAAATCCAACAGCAGGACATTTTTACAAAGAAGCAACAATGGAGAGAATTAGAAAAAGATACTATTGGCTATTAATGTATCCAGACATCATTCAATATGTTCAAAATTGTGATGCTTGTCAGCAAAGAGGAGGAACAAGACCCAGTGAACCATTAAGACCAATCAAAGTGGGACAACCATTTGACCGTATGGGAATTGATTTAGTTGGACCATTAACAATCACCAGCAGAGGAAACAGATACATAGCAGTAGCTATGAACTATCTCACTAAATGGCCAGAGGCAAAAGCAATTCAAAGAGCAGATGCAGAATCCGTTGCTGAATTTGTTCATCAGAATTTGATTTGTCGACATGGATGTCTAAAAGAATTATTATCAGACCAAGGAACTCATTTTGTGAACAGAACATTAACAGAATTGAGCCAAAGATTCGGAATCAAGAGACCATTATCATCACCATACCATCCACAAACCAATGGATTAGTAGAAAGATTCAACAGAACATTGTGTGAAGCAATAGCCAAGCTCAGCCAAGAAAACCAGAATGATTGGGATTTGTTTATATTATCAGTACTATTTGCTTATCAGACAACGAAACAAGATACTACACAAGCAACACCATTGTAATTAGTATATGGGAGAATAGCAACATTACCAGTAGAAAAAAAAATTAATACATATCCAGTTGAACCAATAACAGAGAAAAATTTTCAAAAAACATTGCTGAAAAGAACATATGACTTAATGAAAACATTGGAAAACAAACAAAGAAGAGCAGCTGATAATATCCAAAAGTCACAAGAAACACAGAAAGAAAGACATGATAGTCAACTACCAGACAAACCAGTTGAATTCAAGATCAGAGACAAAATATTACTACATTGTACCAAAGCGGAAAAACAATGGAGTGGAAAATTTGATCCCAAATAGGACAGACCATTTCACATAGAAGAAATTCTAGGAAATGGAGCTTACAAATTAAGATTGGATAACAAAATTTTAACCAAAGCAGCACATGAAGATCGACTGAAACCATATCACAACATCACACTACCATCTACCAGTAATATTTCACAATTAGGAGTACAGAGAATACTAGTCCAACCAGATGAGATTCCACAAGATTTGGAACCAATTATTATTATCAACAACAACATGTTAAATTGATCCATCAAAAGAATATATAAAGACATGGTAGATGTGACAGGAAATATCAGAAAAATAGAAATTACAGACAACATTCACTCACTAGCACAACAACTCTTTCAATTAATCCAACACCAGGAAATGGAGATTACAATCAATCAACAAACCATTTGATATCAAGATACTAGAAAGACATTTCAACTCAGAACACAGAAGAAAACTGAAAATACTGTGAACAAAATCATGGCGAAAGTAAAATTAGCAATAAAAGAATCGACAAAAGAGTCACTATATCAAGAGTTGACTAAAGAAACTTGGAATTGGTGGATACAACAATTTCCACGAAACTATTGTTATTTTTACTTGGGATAACACGTAAATATCCAGAATCTATATACGGATAAAACAAAGCGATTATTCGACAAAAAAATACTACAATAATTAGAACATTTTGTGGAAAAGAACAACTTATCCACACAAGTTTGAGCCATATACCGAATACACACAGCATTTCAAGATAAACCAGAAATATTGCTCAATAGAGCAATGGATAAGATTACCAGTAATCAATTGGGAAAAATTACCAATGCTCAATTTGAAGAATTACAGACCCAAATAACACAAGTAATTCTCGAAAACAAAATCCAGGAAATACTTCAAGAAGAGAAATTATATGAGTTAGATTTCGATGGAGCTCAATATTAAAAGGAGAGAATAATGTTACTCATAAAAATATAGAAAATATATTAACATAATTATTAGCCAATCAGAAGTAAGCATAGTAAATGTGGAATTCCAGGATTTCTCTCAGGAATTGCAAGATTCCAAGAATTTCAGGATTCCCAATAAAAAATTGCAGGATTCCTCTCAAAGGAATCACAGGATTCCAGGATTCCTGTTGTAAAAAATTGAAGAATTGAGGAATCTCAATTATGTATATATAGCAGTAGTATTAGAAACAAAAAAGACAGAATCGATACCACAGAATCCTTAGCCAAGAAACCAATCATCAAATAAATAATTATTCCATATCTCAAATCACTATTCACTATCAATACTTTATGTTGATAGTAATTGCTACTTAACCACACTGAAACAATAGCTCTTGATCATGGCTATTGACGAGATACTAACAGACCAAATTGCCTTGGCTTATTTCTTTATTTTCTTTATTTTTATTTTTTCTATTTTATTTTCTTGCTTTCTTTGATTTTGTTGTTGTATACTAATTAATTAAAAAATTAAGCACTGAGTTATTAACGTTAAGGATAGCCTGGTAAAAGACCCAGAAATAAGGGTAGGATTTTATATATATTATCAGATAGCTTACCAGAAGGGCACAACTGCCAGACTAAATCCAACCACCATGCTAAAAAAGAAATTGGGAAAACCACTTGAGGATACAACCACTATCAATCTTATTGAATCTCTGTCCATTATACAAAAAACTCCACAACAAAATCTTCAGATCAACCAAAACCTTCAGATATCATATCTTCTGCACATCATTCACAAAAGTAGCTTTTGAGCACCAAGTTATGGGTTTGTTATTCAATTCCACAACAGAAATAATCACCTGTAACAATAGCAACATGTCTAAAAAAAGCACCCAAGAGTGTTTTTCATGGTTCTGCTGGTGGTTTTTTTTTACAGAAAAAGAAAGTTGTTCTTGGGAATATTAAATATTCTGGTAATAAAAAAGATGTTTCTTTGAAATCTGGGTTTGGCAGTAGTATGTATTCTAATGTGGAAAGCTTATCTGATGATAATGTGGATATTGGCATGTTTGGTGTTAGTAATGGTTCTATCTTGGGTTCAGTTGCAAACACTCTTAAAGTGAAGTACATTAACACTAGTGCTGATTTTGGATTTCTTCTTGGTTTCTCTAATTATAATATAGAGGATGAGTTAGAACTCCTTCTACCCCCTCTCAAAATATCTCTGAATATAAAGTGAATTGATTCCAAAATCATGAAAACATCTGTAAAAGTGGCTGTAAACAAATTTTTTGCTTTGAACATTAATTTTTCGGCTGTAGAAGAGAAATTAGCAATGGCAAAAACTCAGCTTATCAGGAAAAATTTTTCAAAAATCTGTGGTTTTGGGGAGGCCACTACCCTCTCAAAATTCGAAAAAATTATCTGATCTACTTTCACATCAGAGAGCAGCATAGAAAAGATCATGTTATTGGCCAAAAAAATTGGAATTGCCATAAACACCAATCTTAAAAAACAAGGAATGCATTTAGATCAGGCCATAGTAAATTATATCTAATTTAAGATTCTATATAGTTATATTGTATTAAATAGTAGTTGGACCATACTTATTAAACTCTAATAAATTATATATAAAAAGCATATAAATTATATTTAATTTAAAATACTTAATTTTTGTATTATATTAAATAGTAATTAAATTATGTACATTAAATTTAATAAAAAAAACAAAAGTGTAATATAAATTAAGCTTTAAAAAAAAGTACATTATTATAAAATAATTTTAATTGGTTAATTATATTTATTAACATTAAATTTATGTATATAATTAATAGTTTTAATAAATAATAATTAAATTGTACTTAATAAAACATTTTAAAAAAGACTGTTTATATATGTTATGTTTAAATTGCAAATTAACAATTAAAATATGTAATGTTATGTTTCAAATATTAATTATTTTTTTAACATTAATTTTAACTTTAACATTAATTTGAAGCACATTATATATATTTGAATTGAATATTAAAATTTATAATAATATTTTAATATTAAATGTTAAAATTTGATCTTATTTAAAATTGTTTTTATTTTCAAGTTCAACTTGTTTAAATTAAAAAAACCTCAATTACTAAAATTATAGCAAAAAATTAAATTTCAAAAAATTAAATTTCTAACTTTACGTAAAATTATATAAGTCATCTAATATCAGGCAAAAATAAATTGCAAAGCACCCAGAAATTACAAAGATTTGGAATTAATCTTAATTGAACTGTATATCTACCTAATATTTGTATTTGGTCGAGTAATCTTTGGGAGACACGACTAGACCTCTTCCTTTACGCGCTCCTCGATAGACGGTTTCTATTATGTCTATTAACTCTTGTTTATCTTCTAAAGCCTGCAATTTGGATTTGAGGAATAAGTTATAGAAATGAACCTTTTTGGTATATAAATAGTAGAGATATTTTTCATACCCAATTGATTTTATTATTGTTGCCAGTACCCAAATCAATCATGATATGTTTGTTACGAAAAAAAAACATAATTGTACAAGGATCATAAAGTTCGTACATCTTTTGGAGATCAAAAAATTTAGTCTTTTGAAGGATACTTCGTTCCAAAATCGTCTAAAACGATGAAATACCTTGTTGAAGTCAGGAACTTCTGTAATATCGACCTGTTTCGGTTTTTAAATAAACTATTAATTAATATCCAATTTCATTAACAAAGAATAATTTAAATAATTTTTTTACCAAATAAATTACAGCGAAATTCTTGACTTTCTCCGCAATGCCATATAAAGTCTCATCCATTTTCATACATGTAGGATCCTTTGCAAATAGTACATTAACAAAATAATATTATGAGTATAAAATTTTAGGAATTATCGTATTTGATGTTCGGCCGTCAAAAGTTTCTAAATAGAAAGGTTTCTTTCACCTTTTTAAATTTTGATTTCCGAAAGGTGCAGCCCATAGTTTAAAGATAAGGAGGACTAAAGTTGTGGAGAATGACCACATCTGATAAACCTTCTTTAAAAATACAATAAGGTTTAGGAAAGTTAAATACCCAGTCGTGTCCGAAACGGATCACCACCACACGGTCTTCTTCCGAGAGAATGGCTTGATCCACTTGCCAGCCTTTGATTTGAAAGTGAGATTAAATGAAGGGTTTTAAGTAAAAATTTTTAAACCTTGTACAAAAGCTTCGATGATAAATACTCACCGTTAGTCAAATGGGGAAGAAAGTAAGACATCTTTTCAAGAAGAGTGGCTTCGAACGATTCCTCATCTCTTGTAGGTCATTATGGCACGTGACAATCCTACCAATATTAGAAGTAATCGGCAGATAATTATCAATGATTTAGTCAGCCAATCATTTAGCGAGGGTGTTTTTAAATAATGTCAGAGCAACAAGAAAAAGAAGTTGGACGTTTTATCTTCACAAGTTTCACAAAATGGCGAAGAAAGATAAAAAAGGGAAAAAGAAAGGAATTGAAGACAGCTGGTATGTAACTTTGACTAAAGCTTTTCTAATTGCCACTTTGCTAAAACAGAAATTCTTAAATGAATTAAAGGCAAGAACCTACAGAAAAAGAGGATTCGACACCAACCTCACATGTCTTTGAGGCACCAGAGCCTACGAAAAAAGAGGATTTGAATCCAATCTCTCATGTCATTGAGGCACCAGAAACTCCACTTTATCAGTTAGCAGATATTCCTTCCATTGTAGAAGATGACGAATTTGGGGGTCTCATGGCGCAGATTTCTAAAGTGTCTGCAAAAGATAAAAAAAGCAAGAAAAAAAAGAACATCGTAACTGATGATGACTATGCTGACTCTACCATTTCTCAAGGTAACGAATCGATAGAAGCTCCAGCTTCTGGTGCCGCTAACCCTCAATTGGCTCAAGCAGACGACTGGGCCGAAGAATCTGGCCCAAAATCTACAAAAGATACAAAGAGGGGCAAGAAAGTCAAGGATAAATCTGAAAAAACGAACATTCTTGATAAAACTGAGCTTGGTTCCGTGGTAGCAAAAAAAACAGAAACAGAGAAAAAAATTGATCTACCCGACGAGGGAGGTGAAATTCGAATTTTAAGCAAAAAAGAAAAAGAGAAGCTCAAAAAGCAAAAGGAAAAAGAGAAAAAGAAAGCTGAGGCAGATAAAAAGAAGGTTCAAACTGGGACATCCAAACAACTAGAACTGCTAAAAGAAGAAGATAAAATTGAAAATCAAGTGGTAGTTGAAACTACTGGGTTGGATGAAGAGGAAGAGGAAGACGATGAAGATGATAAAGCAAAAAACAAAAAGAAAAAGAAGAAAAAGAAAACTGTTGAGGAAGAAAAAAAACCAAAGAAAAAAGGCCCCAATGTTGCTGCTATGAAAGCGGTTATTGAGGCCCAACGGTACATATGCGAAAGAAAATTGCAAATTTTTTTTTATAATTTTGATTGATGGTTTAACTTTTTCAACAATTAGAGCTGCCGAAGAAGAGCTGCGTATACGAGAGGAAGAAGAAAAGAGGCGTATTGAAGGTCAGGCTTTACCCTCCCATTCACGTTCCAAGCTGTATTAACATGTATTCCTAAGTTTTGCCCAAAATGACCGTAACTCCGATCACCATATAGAGGAACAAAGAAAGGCCGAGGAAGAAGAACGCCGTAAAGAAGAAGCTAAGCGGTTAAAAAAAGAAAAAGAAAAAGTATAATATCCTTGAACATACCTATGTTTTATCGAAACATTATATTTAGATTAATGAATTATGGTAAAATCTGTAGGCGAAAAAGGACCAACTCAGGAAAGAGGGAAAACTCCTATCCAAAGCCCAGAAAACCAAACAACAGCAGGCTCAATTACGATTGCAACAAATGATAGATTCCGGTCTGAAAATAGAAGGTCTCGTTGAAAAAGAAGTCGAAGCGAAGCCAAAAAGGGTCGTATATGGCAATAAAAAGAAAAAGGGACCTAAGCAACCAGAGGAAGATGAAATTTTCTCTGCTGAAGCTGCTTCTAATAAGAAGGTTGAAGACGGTCAGGAAAACGTATTAGATGATGTAAAAAGAACTGAAGGTGAGAATTTTTAGATTTAGATGTTAATTTTGTGTTGGCTACAATACTTATATTTCAATAATAGCAGACAAAGAAAGTTGGGAGGATGAAGCTTCCAAAGTCAGTTTCGATGAACATAAACCCATTCAAATTAAAAAAGTGCTAACAGAGACTGTCAAAGAGAATTGGGAAGAATCTGAAGATGATATAAGGGATAATTGGGATGACGCGTCAGGAGACGAAAAATCAAAAGATATGAAACGAATAGGTGTGAACTTTTTGTTAAAATTCATTAGGATTGTTGCAATTTAACTTTATTGACAAGTAATTTAATTTAATTTTCTCCAAATTAACTTTATTCTAACCATTGGCACAGGATCAAAAGGTAAGTTGGTAACAACAAAATTTGAAAATACTCGCACATTAAACTATTAAATCCGCATTATCATAGACACATCTACGAATCAAAAGAAAGTTTCCGACCAAAAACTCTCACCCTTAAAAAGCCGATTGAAGAAGACGGAGCAGCCTGCAAAACCTGAAGTTAAAAAAGTTGAAACATCCACAAAACCTACTATCAAGAAAGGAGAAAAAATAGACAAAAAAACAGATTCACGACAAAAAAGTGAAACTGATTCTGAAGAATCCGAAACTGAGACCAGCGAAGAGGATAGCGAGGATGATTCAGATGATATAGAAGATGAGGAAATATCTGGAACCAAAAAACAAGCTCTAAAACGTAAACAGGAAGCAGCTGAACGACGAAGGGTTTAACACTTATTTCTTTGCAGTTTGGCCTCATACTTTCAAATTGTTTATGATGATAAAGCTCCTTTTTTTCGATAGAAACGTCATGAAGAAGCCCTTGCAGCTCGCTCTAAAGATAATCTTCGATCTCCCATTTGCTGTATTTTGGGGCATGTTGATACCGGTTTGTTTTCACATTTGCTTTCGCTATCCGATATTTGGAAAAATTACTTCACTATGTTCCTTTCACTCTAATCGCGATAATCTACGATCCCAATGTTATTTACTACAGGTAAAACAAAGTTATTGGATAAGATTCGGCAGACCAATGTCCAGGAAGGGGAAGCTGGCGGTATTACCCAACAGATTGGAGCCACCTATTTTCCAATGGATACTATCAAAATCAAAACAGCTCCTCTCAATAAAGTAAATTTTTTAATTTATAAAATTGATTTTAAAAATATCTTGATTAAAACTTTTTTCTTTTTAGGATGGGAATCAAGAATACAAACTCCCTGGTCTTCTCGTTATTGATACGCCGGGACATGAATCGTTCACCAACTTGCGTTCTCGTGGATCTTCTCTTTGTAATATCGCCATTCTTGTTGTCGATATCATGGTATATATTTAAATTGAGTAATGAATATTATTGCGAAGTTTATTAATTATTTCTATCTTTGAAAAATAGCATGGACTCGAGCCGCAAACCTTAGAATCCCTTAGGCTTTTACGTGACCGCAAGGCTCCTTTTATTGTTGCACTTAATAAGGTACAGAGTCGATTAAATATATTAATCAGGCTGGGAACTGTTCTTATCTTTATTTAATGAATTGTTTCTAGATTGATCGTATGTACGATTGGAAGCCGATTCCTGATAACTCGTTTCAAGACTCACTTTCAAATCAGTCTGTGAATGTGAAACGCGAATTCAAGGATCGCGTAGAAAAAACCATAATTGCATTCGCAGAACAGGTATGTTAATTCTGTAACGCTCTGTGTTAGAGATCGAAATTTACGTGCCTAATTCTAATTTTCTCTCTTGTTGAACACTTCAGGGGTTAAATTCATGTTTATACTACGAAAATAAGAATTTTGCAAAAAACGTTTCTCTAGTGCCTACATCTGCTATCACTGGTGAAGGGATACCTGATATGCTTATGCTGCTGGTTAACCTCTCGCAGAGTAGAATGAGCAATCAGCTGATGTATTTATCAGAACTTGAATGTACTGTTTTAGAAGTGAAGGTTATCGAAGGTCTGGGTACCACTATAGATGTAATTCTCTCGAATGGTGTACTAAATGAAGGTGATAAAATTATTCTTTGCGGCTTGAATGGACCTATAAGCACTACTATCCGCGCATTGTTAACTCCTCAGCCATTGCGAGAGCTTCGTGTCAAGTCTGCTTATGTCCATCATAAAACCGTTAAGGCTGCCCTTGGTATTAAAATATCTGCTCAAGACCTCGACAAAGCAATTGCTGGATCACGACTTCTTGTGGTTGGACCCGATGATGACGAGGACGACCTCAAAGACGAGGTGATGTCCGATCTCAAAAGTTTATTTAGCGCGATTGACAAGTCTGGCAAAGGTGTATGTGTCCAAGCTTCCACCTTAGGATCTCTTGAAGCGCTTCTGGAATTCTTGAAAACTTCGAAAATACCCGTGTCCGGTATCAATATTGGGCCTGTACATAAAAAGGATATCATGCGGGCGGCTTCAATGTTGGAAAAGGCTAAAGAGTGAATGGCTTTTTTCAATTAAAGTTTTTATAACAATTTGTGACATGCAACATATTAAATAATTTTATTGTGAATTAGGCTTGCCGTTGTACTTTGTTTTGACGTAAAAGTTGATAAAGAAGCGCAAGAATTGGCAGATGAATTCGGCATCAAGATCTTCAAAGCTGATATTATCTACCATTTGTTTGATCAATTTACTGCATACAATAAGGTACTTTTTTTGCATTTTTAATATTTTTAACATACGATTTGATTTTATCTTTATTTAATCTATGTTTAGGATATTCTTGAACAAAAACGGAAAGACCAAGCCCCTCAAGCTATCTTTCCGTGCATTCTCAAAATTATTCCTGGTGCCATATTTAACAAGAGGGATCCTATTTTAATCGGTGTTGACATAGTAGAAGGCATCTTGCGACCGGGAACTCCGATTTGTGTTTTGAAGACGGATGCAGTTACAAATGTACATTTTTTAACTAATGTATATTCACCTTTTCATGTTTGTCCGATCATTACTAAAGATATTTTTTTCTGAAATTTAGGCTCGTGAGGTAATAAGCCTCGGGAAAGTTACTAGTATGCATCAGAATCATAAATCAATTGAAGTTTTAAAGAAAGGCCAGGGGGGCGGTGGAGTAGCTATTAAAATAGAATGTCCAGTTTATGAACACCCAAAATTATTTGGCAGACATTTTACGGAATCTGACGAACTCTATAGCAAAGTATGTATGTTTACAAATAAATTTATATTCACATTTATTAATTCATCTAATGCCCGTTTATTTTAGATAACACGAGCATCTATCGATGTGTGCAAAGAAAGTTTTCGTAATGATTTATCGAAAGAAGACTGGCATTTGATGCTTCGACTAAAAAGTTTGCTTGGAGTTGATTAATAAATAATGCAGCAAGGGTTCGTCAGGAATATCACGTACGGACACAAAATTTCACCAATACGCAGTAATTATATTAGAGCGCTCGATTTGGATAGTAATATAATCGTAAAGCCGAAAATTTTATTTAAAATGCATATAGCCATCAGTTACCATTCTCTAGTACACGGGCAACTTGAAACAATGTTGCTTCATCTCCAAACTGCGTCATTAACTGTAGACCAATAGGTAGTCCATTGATAGAAGACATCCTAAAAGGAACGCTCATGGACGGTATGCCTAAATAATATTGAGTATTAGAATTTGTCGTTTTTTTTCCAAACGAAAGTATTAACTAATTTTAGATTTCTTAACCAGCATTTCTTTTGATTATAAATAGTTGTTGATTTTGAGGAGTATAATCAAAATCTGAAATGCTGGCCAAGAAAACACAGAAATTTTAGCATTAGTTTTTCCACAATCAGCAGTATTGGATATTTTTAATTTTCACCACTTTTATTGGATCGGAATGAATCCACCGGACGACATTCTCACTATATTTGATCCAATAAAAGAGCAAAAATGCGAAATATCTCTTACTGCAAATTATGTAAATAATAAATACCCGCCAAGCTTGCTGGTGTTGTCAATACATCATGTACATAAAATTCTGCAGGATCCAAGCCTACAACACTGGAGTTATCGTCATTATCTTTTCCAACACTAACCGGAAACTCGCACATTCTGGGTGCAGTGGATGTAGCTACTGGAGCCAAAAGGATATGTACATTTCCAACTTTAGAATTATTTGCGGAATCATTACCAATATCATTAAATAATGCCAAGATATTAGGGCGTAAAAAAACGTTATCAAAGTCGCGTCGTATCATGTGACGGATTTTCTGAGCTTTTAGGAAGTAGTTATTATAGGACCTATAAAAAAATATTATGAGGACCGGTTCAAAAAAAAATTGAAATGAGTTATAAATAATATATTTGCCCTGCTGTCAATGTGTAAGTCCCTAGAATTATGCGTCTTCTCACTTCTTCGCCAAATCCTTCTTCCCGCGTATTGACATAGAACGGATCCTGATAATCTTTTTCTTTGCTGCTACGATGCCCTGATAAAATAGATCTTACATTACTACTTTGTCAATTAAGTTTTTATTTTTAGGAAACTAGATGGCATACCATATCTCACTCCATCATACCGAGCAAGGTTCGAAGAAGCCTCAGCAGGAGCCAATATATAATAAGCAAGTAATGCATATTTTGTATTGGGACAAGAAACAGATACGACCGTTGCTCCATGGGCACGTAGATGATGGATTCCTTGTCGCCACACTTCAATTACATCATCACAGAGTTCAGACACAAAATATTCCTAGACACTAGGCTATTAACAAAAAATGAGTTATAAATAATGAAAAATCATTACAAAATCCTCACTTGTGGAACCCCGACACGTATTCCCGTTAAGTCATTGACATCGTGAATATCTGGGGAAGATTTTATGGTAAAAAACTTGTTTGCCTCGCGAATTCTAGTTGGCAGCATGGTTGAATCTTTCGGATCATGACCGGATATGACCTCTAGATACATTGAATGATGAATTATGTGTAGAAACTGTTCTCCAACTTTTGTCCTGACTTCAGTATGTACGAACCATAGATTAATTTTGCGTCATCTACTGTTCTAGTTAATATTCCCACCGTATCCATTGAATTAGCATATGCAATTAGGCCCCATCGTGAACATTGTCCGTATGAAGGTTTAAACCCTACCACACCACAATAAGAAGCGGGTAGACGCACTGAACCTCCCGTATCTGAACCTAAGGCCCTGTTTAACAAAAATGTTCGAATTAAATTGATAAATATCTAGAGAAAAAATGCTTCAAGGACTCACGCAAAACACATTCCGGAAGCAACAGCCGCTGCGCTGCCACCAGAACTTCCACCAGCCACTCGTTGTTCTTCGATTTGAGTGATCTCAGGAGTTTTTAAAAAAGGGGAACATGGATTCAAGGTAGGGCCTTTTGCACTGTAAATGTTTGCCGAACTAGGAAAAAAGTAAAGCTCGTGGCCGTGAATAATAGACTCAAATTTTAATTATTTAGATGATTTGAAAAGTACCCCATGCCAAATTCATCCATGTTAGTTTTTCCTAATAAAATCGCTCCTGCATTGCAGAGAAATTCAATAACTGTCGCGTTGTAAGGTGAATGAAACCCTAAAGTGCCAGGTAAATATGAATTATATTTAAAAAGTAAAAGAAAACAATTGTTGCTTCTCAAACCATTAAGCATATTTGATCCACAGGTAGTAGGCAAATCTTTGGTACAAAAAATATCTTTGGCTGCAATTGGAATTCCATCCAAATTTCCTTTATGCGTGCCTGCTCAAAATTGAAAAATAGAGTTGTATTTAATCTAGTTTCAAATCTGATTTAAAATGACCTGACGTTGTCTTGCACCTTTTAAATATCTCTGTTCTGAATTCTTTGCCCTCTCGAGAATCTTTTCTGAACTTTCCAATTCAACAAATGCATTAATCTTGTGATCTAACGCTTTGATGCGCTCAAGACATATTTCTGTCAGTTTAAACGGTTTCACTTTCTTTTGTCGAAGAAGATCTGCAGCCTGCAAGAAAAATCAAGAGCTTGTGTGGGTCATTGGTATAAAATCATACAAGATTTTGTTCATAATTAGCCTCTTATCAGCTATGGAATAACCAGACGCACATTTTTCATCAACATTCACCTGTATCAAGGACCAATACTGCTTTTTTTGACTTTTCCAATTTATGACAAGTAATAAACTCTCTGATCGAGAACAGTACAAAAATGAAGGCGAGTGAATTCGTTTTGAAAAGTTAGTCGCGACAAAATTGACCCGAGATGAGTTCAACATAATGCTTAATAATAAGGGAAATGATCAGTGCTCAAAGAGAGAGGCAAGCAAAAAAAATATAAAGTAAGATTATGTATGCTATTGTCCCGATGATCTGCAGATCATTCAATTTCTAATTTTATCAATTTGTCATAGGCTAATTGCTGTAAGTTTACAAAAAGCAAAATGGAAACTTTGAATCTTGATGAAGACAGCATGCGTGAAGCATTTGATGCTTTCAAGCACTCTCAATTTTATGAGCACCCAGAGAGAAGTAATGAACCAAAGGTAGAAGAAGGCGGGCGATCCATGTTTGAGTACAAGTCTGTCGACGATTCTGTTCAGCAAAAAGAAAAGCTAATGCAGAGCACAAGCGATAATTCTAGCACCCTCCAAATTGAAGAAAATCAAAATTTCCATAATGAACAATTGAAGCAAAGCGAGAAAACAGCTGGTAATAAAAGTGATTACGAAGAGGCACCAATCCCTTTGGGGGCAACAACCTTAAAGATACCCCGTAAAGATTGGAGGGTATTGAAAAAGAAGCAGCGAAAGAAAGCCACTAGAATAGAACAAGCAAAGATACGTCAACATCAGCAAATGGAAAAAAACCAAAGTAACAATATATGTTTATGTTCATTTTATTCTCTCAAATTTAATTTTAAATTATAAATTAGGAGACGCATTATCCGAAGATATTTTAAAAAAATTTGAGGAGGCTGAAGAGAGAAAAAGGTATTTAGCCAGCCATAAATTATATTTATATATGAAAACAGACTTTTCTATCAAACTTTGTAAAAGCTTAATCTAGAAAAGATTGCCTTCTTAAAATCCCACAGAAATGCTCAAAGAATTTTGTGGGAAGTGCGTGAACGACAAATAGATCAAGCAAATGCTGAACGAAAAAGGAAAAAAGAGGAAGATGAGAAAAGAAAAAAAATTATCCAGGTACTCAGTTGAAAGTTGGATTTTAGCTTTGTGATTGATTCTCCATTTGATTATTATTTAATATAGGATAATTGGGCTAAAGCTGTTCAAAGCATAAAACCTATAGCCTCCAAACTCCTCTCCGAAACCGTTTCTGGTGGAAAATCCTTCAAAACAAACAACCAATTTGAGCTCCAAGTAAGAATTTGTTTTGAGTATGCGTTTATAATTTACCAAGCTGATTAATCAAATCCTTAATATTGGTTTAGGCTTCGGGAATCAAAACTTCCCCCATTAATTCCGAATACGGAACAGAAAAAGTAATGTATCCTAAATTTGACAACTTTGAAGAGATTTTTCATTTTAGTGTTGCAATTTTTTTTCTGAATATATGGAACAAAGAAAATTTTGACCGGGTTATTACATTCAATTTTTTGGTAATTATAAAATAAAATACTTCACATAAACTATAGGATCAGCTCAATTGCTCATTTTACCTTAAAACTGGTGCTTGTCGGTACGGCGATGTATGTGATCGTTATCATCCATATCCGGAAAAAAGTTTCACCCTAATGATCAAAAATATGTACGAGGGAATGCCGGTCCAGCTAGCGGATGAAGAAAACGATGACAACTTGGAGGTATGATTTCGACCCTTCTGGGCCTCTGAGATTGGACAATCAACCCAGATTATATATCCTTGAAAGAAAAATGCTTCAGTATTTTGTCTTTGCCCTTGATTTTTTGAAATTTCAATGAAAACGATTGAGCGGGTACATAATGTGATTGATCCTCAATGAGAGTAATGATGCAGCCTTTCTACCCAGCACCATGAAAATTCGCGTTATTCACCAATTGGTGGACAGTGCTAATTCGACGTGGCATTTGACGTTATGCCTACATCCTTACCAGAGAATCTCAATTGGCTTCATTACGTCTATAATCACGTATCCGAATCAAAAAAATTTCAAAATCGAAAGGACTTATATCAATTAATTCATTTTATTTCCGACTGCCCAAATCCTTGACATGAAAATTCCTCGATTTTTCACACCTATTAATTCTTATTGTGACAGTATGACGAAGAAGAGGCAGAACGACACTATTTCGAATTTTTTGAGGACACCCATTCAGAATTCCTTGCATATGGAAACATCATTCAATTCAAGGTAATATATTCATATTTAGCCTTCTATCAGATTTCAAAATTCTTTGATTGACCAGAAATACCGATTAACAGCTTTATGTTTTATAAACTCTCTGTTTCATTTGACACCAAAGGTTTGCAAAAATTTCCAAATTCATCTACGCGGAAACGTGTACGTACAATATGAAAAGGAAGAAGAGGCTGAAAGGGCACTTGAAGCCATACGTGGCAGGTGGTATGCTGGCAAACAGTTGATTGCTGATTATTCACCTGTCACGAAATGGAAAGGCGCTATATGTGGTGAGACAATTTTTAGCTTTACCCTCAAATTCTACTTTACTCTAGTTACACCTCCCTATCTTTATTCCGCATACGTAGGATTCTTTGAACGAAACAAGTGCCCGCGAGGAATGCATTGTAACTTTCTACATGTTTTCAAAAATCCAGGAGGCTTATACAGTGATGCAGATCGCGATAACGAAAGTGTAGCCAGACGACATTCTGGTATTTTGAAAAAAACTTTTATCTATACTTTATCAAATAGTTTAACCTCGAGTCAAGGGAAATTTTTCACTAAAGAAGTTTATTCTGAGATTTCAGCTTTTTCATACATATTCAATTGTTTCGAATATCAAGAGGTTAAGGCTTGTGACATATTTTTAACTACTTTCCCATTCCGCATTTTCCCAAGATTCCATTGGTGCGAACTCGCCTCTCTCCAACAATCTCACCACTCCCCCTGTAAATCCATCGATCTCTCAGTGCACTGATAATAATGCGGATCCTAGGATGAATTCAGAGTACTCCGATTGTTCCTCATATCGATCTTCCCACCTGAAAATATCTCGTTCTTACAATAATGATCTATCGAGTCATCACCGCAAATATGAAGATAATCATCGTCGTAATCATCATATATCTCATCGGCGTGACCATAGATATGAAAATGATATCAGGGATTTCTCTCGTCCTCGCCATCGTGAGCGGAACCACAGCTACCGTCAATGGGATGTGAGATATGAGGATAGTGACGATGACAAAATGGAAATAGAGAAAGAGGAAAAGAGTGATAAACCTAGCAGCCGTCGCGATAAGGAAAAAAGAGGAAGGAGGGATGATAAAAATACAAAGAAAAGCGAGCGAAAAAGGCAGCGCTTTACGGAGGAAGAAAAAAAACTGATAAATGAAAAATATAATTGCCAGGACCAATTGTCTTCATCTCCTGTATACATTCCTATTTCTCCTGAATAGAATTTTATGAATAGCGCAAACTTTAATGAGGCCTCTAGGAGTTTGAATTAATTTAATAATCAAGATTTGCAGGAGATAAAATTTTGCATTTAAAATTGACCTTGCACAGTTTCTCGGTTAAATGGGTTTTATCCGTTTCAATATGCTTTTTATCATTGAAAATACAGAATTCTTCAAAAATGAACAAATTTTCTAAAATTTTTGGTCATGATCTACATTTGATTACCACCCTACAGCGTGACCATCTCCTCTTGGGTCGCTACCAGCCGCCCATACCCGTTTGCCAGTTCGATTGTCTTGACGCTTTTCAATAATTTGACCACGACCAAAAATCCCTCGAGACCAATCCCTAACGCATGCTACTTTATGGCCCAGTTCGATCAAATTTTGGATGACCTTTTCGTCAATACCTTCTTCCGCATCAACCCCAGGTCCATCTGGTCTGAGACAAATTCGGGGGGCATCCAGTGCTCTTTGGACATCAAAGTTATTATGGAGAAGATTTAAAATTACTTGAACCTGACCTTGTGGCTAATAATACATGCGAATTGAGATTAATACATGAAAGGGAAGAGGCTCAAGACTAAAACTAACACTGTACATACACATATATATATAATTTTACCTGCATAAATCCACCCATTACTGATTTCCCAGTTAAACAATGGTTTTTAGTGATAATTGAATAGGAATCATGTATTGAAGTCTATGTCTATGGATACACACCTCCAAATGATAACCAAAGGTCATCATCTCGTGTTACTATTGAAGGGATGATTGTATGGTAAGGACGTTTTGAGGGCGCCAGGCAATTCGGATGGCCTTCTTCCAATACGAATCCAGCTCCTCTACATTGTAGCGTGAATCCACAATCTTTAGGAACTGCCGCCTATTTATAGTGGTCTAAGCATTATTAAGATACCCTTGTGATTAAAATGAGATAAAATTCAGGAAACGAGACACACCGTTCCAAAGAGTACATAATTGGATATCTATTGCAAAATGCAACACCTTATTAAATACATGTGTTTGAAAAAAACCCCCGTTTCCAATCTTAACTTACTATAAAACTACAAGCATTTCCCTCATCATCAACGACTGAAAAGTATACAGTATCACTAGAGCTTACAGGAGATCCTTTTTCAGGGTCAGTCATAGCCTTAGAAGAATCAAATAAGTCTGCGCGAGTGGCAATATATTCCTTTCCATTATATTGGAAAAAACATGGCTCAATTTTGTGCCACCATATGTTCAAATACCAAAACGCGTGACGTGTACAATATTTTATCACCTTACTTTAGACAATAGTTGGTCGACAGGAACATTCTCAAACTCGGGATCAGCGACATAATATCTCGTATCAGCAAATGCTAACCGAAGACTCTCAATCAAAGCATGCAAATATGTTGTTGAATTGTGTTCCAAGGTATTGAGATGTGGAATTTTCCCTTGCTCTTGGAGAGATTCCAAAATTCCGAGTGCCAAGAGGGCAGTTATCCCTTTGATTTTTTTTGAAAGGAGCAAAAAATTAAAGGAATGGTAAAATAGAGCAATCAAAGAAACCCTCGCAGGGAAAACCTTGTCCATTAGGTGGGCATTCATAAACAGTTACGCCGTTGTAATTGATTGATATTGGTTCGACCAATGTGGAACTATGTAAAGCCAAATCCTCAAGGGTCAGCACCCCACCCTTTGATTGTATGAGATCGACAATCGCTTTCGCAATTCGCCCTATTATTTAGGTTTCATCAGAAAAATGTTGATAGGGAAATCTAATATTTATTTTCTCACCTTTATAAAATCCATCCTTTCCGTGTTGTGCAAGTTCACGAAACGTTCTAGATGATTCTTTAAGAAATTAGTAACCCTTAAGTGAAACATCATTCTCCATTTTCAAAATCTTGGTTTAAGCATTATTTTTCAATAAAGAAAATGAGGTTAATGAGAAAATCCATTATTGATATACAGAATATACCTTGCCAAATTTGGCATAAACATCAATTCACCAGTTTTCGGGGCTCGGCCATCTATTAACATATCCGTCCCATTTGAGGAAGCAGCTTTTAATGCTTCCTGACCGAGTTTCCACTTTAAGTACATGAAAAAATCTAAGCTTAAAATTAAGACTCAAAAAAAGCTTAATTTCACAGTTCGATCGGAAGTAATAACCTGCCAGGAACTAATCTCAGACACCGGATATCCCTCTTCGGCAAGATCGATTGCAGGTTGCAAAATTTCCAGGAGACTCAATTTACCACTTCCAAATATTTTGATGGTATCGACCCAGCCAGCTGCCGCCCCTGGTACAGTTGCAGCATTGATGTTTAAAAATGGTATTTGCCTCTCCTTAATTTTTAGAACATCACGCACATGCGACAATGTTAAAGCTGCAGGTGATCTGTTGGGAAAGGAAAATACAGAATTAAATCTAGGCAAGATGAAAAACTAATGTAAAATCGTTAAATAAAATACCTTCCAGATCCATTTAGACCTCTGACGCGTTTTTTTTTTGCATCATAAAATAAACAAAAGCAATCACCACCAATCCCAGTAGAAGAGGGTTCTTTTGAATTGATAGGTTTTATAGTTAAATTATAGATATGACAATTATAAAGAAATATATAATTTGATTCAAGTCTCAACCTGTTACGTTCAACGCAGCAGCTGTAAATGGCGATCAAGTCGGAAAAATATCAAAAATTAATTGTGTCATCACGTCAAATTGTTTTCAAAAAATTAGTACCTGTAGCTATAGCCGCATCCTTTAATCGAATGACGATTCGATCAGGAAAAAACAATAAGTGATAAAATTTTAATGTGAGAAGTTGTAATGCTCACTTCCCAGTAAATTGCTAGTCATTCAATCTGCAATCGAGTATCAATTCTCGAGAACCGCATTATAGCCTTATCAAGTGCTTACCGCAGCATTTCCTCCCTTTCTGAGTATCTCTATTCCAGCTTGACATGCAAGCGGTTGACTTCATACAAGTTTTATCCGTAAAAATCAAGGAATATAAAATTTGGATTTGATTAATGAGGAATCGATAACACAATTTTTTATCAAAACTCTGATCAATGATACTAGATATCCTTTCTTCAAACTTTTACCTACTAGCCACCATTGCATGTGTGCCAAATACCACTGAGCGTCTCGATGGAAATCTAATAAATGGTGTTTGAGATAGTTCAAGATGTATTCCTTTTGACAAAGTTTCAGGAGTCATCATTCAAGAAATAGAATTTTAAATTCAGATCAACAAAGATTTATCAGGGAAATCAATTTAGCATTCTAGATTATCATATAATTTGAAGAACCGACATCACAGATAGCTTTTGAATTATACCCAGAGCTCGATTTCATGAACTATAGTAATAATCGTTAGTGTAATTAAACAAGCGAATATGAGCGCGTATTTTCATTAAGATGAATGAGAATAAAATCATCTCCACTTTATGAATGATCAACTGGCTCTACCTAGAAATAAATAATTTTTTCACTTCAATGTTTTTTAGGATAGTTTATGCCTCAAAATATTATAAACCAACGCAGGAAGCAATAATTGAGATGAATAACAATTGGATCGACTAGATAAAATTTCCGTAAGGTCGACTTTCCGTTACCAGAATGAGTAAAAATATGACACTATAAAAGCTTATTAGATTAACAGCCAATTTGCATCTATTTTCATTTTCAAAACATTATTATTTACATCGAAAGCTAATTAGCTACCGGAAAGTTTGCGAGGTAAGTCCGAGGCCAAATTTCTCAATAAAAATCTAATTTAAAAAAAATCACTAGGCTTTTTTCTGACGTTTGCTGCTCTTGTTCGTCCAGACAGTTTTCACATCTGAAAAGAAATTTTTAATAGAATTAAATTACTGAGATAAGCAACCAAACTCATGATGATAGCTTAGTTGAATATTCAACCTTTTTTCTTCCCAGTTCCCCCCTTTCCATTGATGACATTTGTCCGGGTTACTTTTTTTGATACCCGTTTTGCAATTGATGAACGACTCTCAGTAATTGTGGTGCGCCTCCGACCTCTAACTCCTTTAATATAGGCTATAGATTTGAATGGTTTAGATTTTGCCTTTGCTTCTAGAACTTTCTTCTGAAGCAACTCCGTTTCTCCTTGATCTTCTGAAGAAGTGCTTCTTTCTTCAAAGTGACCAGCTCGGACTTTTCCTGGGTTTAAGGTTGTCACCTTTGCTGCTTTCATTAGACCAGTTAATTTAGCTTGTTTCAGTTGCTTAGTTAGTTTGTCTGGTTTTCTATTATTTACATAAACGTCTACAAGATCGTCATCACTTGTTCGGCGTTTCTTATGGAGCCTTATTATCGCAGAGTCTTTAACCCTTTCCATTTCGACCTCGACCAGACGTACCCATTCATCGGACATCCCAATTACTTGATAATCAATGTAGGAATGCCATTCTTTTCTAGCGACATCTGTAGCATTAACGAATATTACTTTTCCATTGCGAATATGTACTGCCTTCGCGAATTGTTTAATCAGTCGCTTCACGCCGGGGATTCTGAGGGAGGTTCCCATTATCAATAAACAGTCAGCCCTTTCTTCATCTTTTAACGCGATATCTCCAATCTGTTCCCCTTGGGGATGTGAGTCACCGTAGAGTAGAATGCTTGGTTTAAGATATCCAATTGTATGTTTTCTTTTCCCTTGTTTCCGCCGTTCATTTTCTGTGGGATAACAAGATTACATATATCTAGATTTTCCTTAGAGAAGTTTTAAAGTAAAAACTATGTTTACCTCTTTCTTCACATGATGGACAGGGTGGCGCTTCCCCTTGTTTATATACCTCACAATATTTTTGTGCAAAAATAAAACTTTCGGTACATGAGTTGCATTTTAATCGCTCCATGGTACCATGCAATTGTACCACCTGGGCCCCACGAGAATCAGCCCGCCAATTCACGTTCAGGCCAACGGACTCTTCAAGGTTGTCTATATTTTGGGTGTAAACTCTTATCAACTTTCCCTGATCAAAGAGTTTCTTGATAAAATAATGAGTTGGTGTAGGTGTGGCATTCACCACAAACTCTTTGAGAAGACCCATAAAGGCATAGAACGCTTCTATTGAAAGGTCACTTTGAAGAAGGTCTGCGTCAAATAAATCTTTCCCGTTGCGAAAAGTTCCCGGGTATTTTGATTGAATCATGTTGTATAAGCCGTCTGAAGAGCGAAAATCCTATTAATATAAAATAATAAGTTAGACACACCAATAACGCTCCCTCTTCAAGTAGTCCTTTACTTACTGGAATGCCTCCACTGCACGAAATCCCGGCACCGGTTATAACAAGACACTTTTTTGCTTGTTTGACTAACTGTGCTATCTCTTTTAAACCCTTTTGGTGAGTTTCCTCGGCGAGATCCAAAGTTTCAATGCTCATTTCCTCAAATTCACTTTTAACGAGACCCTTATATCACCTAGGAAGAAGTGTATGTTCCTGGCCGCTATGAAATAGAACGCCCCCAAAAAAAGCCAGCGGCAACTAACGCGAACGTAAATAACCCTCGAAAGCAACAGAACTGGGTAGATATTAGTTCAAATTCTCGTAACTTTACTCCATGCAGTTCTTAATATTATATTTGTGTAGAATATTATGATAACATAAAATTTGCAACATAAATGATAGCAGGAATTTAATTTTCACCAAACCGATATCGCACGAAACTTTGGCCCAAGTTTTAGATTTTTCATAGTAGTTACACGTACCAAATTTGGGCACATTGAATCAGGGATAGAAACTTCGACAACTCTTTTGACAATGGTCAAAAAATTGCCGAAAATCGGTGCAGGGTATAGATCTTTTCAATCTCGACTGGATGACTTGATTTTGCCGATTAGGGGCTTTACCAGAAAGGTTATAGACTATCCCATAATCACGATTCCCAATATGTTTATCGAATTTTTTAATTTTTTCAAGATAAACCTTTAGTCTGTATTTATTTGTCACTTGATAGGTCACAAATAATATTTTACAAAAATCAAAAGAATAACCCACCAAATATTTAAGCCTATATCTATGACGATTTAACAAAAATGTTGATGCCCTGTTGCTTTCGATGAAGAATGATGGGATACAAAGAGGGCTTGAAGATGATGAAATAAAAGTATGCACAAAAGGTGAAAGGTGAAATAACCAAAAATCGAAAAGCTATCAAAAGAGGAATTATAATTAAAGGTGACGATAAAGAATTATTCGAATGCAATTAGATTTCAGTCATTAAACGAGGATTAATTGATTAAAATACTTTGAGAGGATTAAATCTTCAACGGGACGGCGTAGGAGTCTCAAATATTATTTGTGAATCTCTTTCTTTACGCCATTTTCCGTGACGGGTAGTATATTTGTCAAGTTGCTAGAACCATTTTGAGGATGTTCAAGTTCCATCGGCGACTCGGCTGCATCAATTTCATCATCCTTTTTTAGGCCCATTTCCTTAATTTCTGCTGCTGTTAAAAAACGACCCCCAGGACCACGTGGTCTCCGCATAGCATGTTTATGACGAGATTCGTGAAGATATTTCTGTTTAACAATTGAAAACTTGTTTAAGAAGCAGTTCAATGATTTTATTTTTTAATATCATTTTTTTATTTATCACTCATGCTTGCCTTTCTCCCTCGAGAGATTTTATTTTCGGCTTCCAATTTCGCACGGGCAGCTCTTCGCTTCAAAATTCGGTGATACTAGATAAATTTTCAATGAAGGCTATTTTAATATAAATAGATATATAGAGTAAGCAATGGATTTCTCACTTGTTTAGCATTCACATAGAGAGGTTCTTCTTGTTCTTCGGCGCCTGTAGTAGTTGAGGTAGGTACAGGTGTTGTTGTTGTTTGTGCAGGAGGTGTAGTAGGTGTTAGTACGAATGAATGACTGCCAGGAGGGATGATCTAAAGATATTGTAGTTTTGTGAATAAATTGTTTAATAGTAAAACTAAGGATAATGTTATTAAAGATATTTAAATTCATAATTACCAAGCCATATTGTTGTGCAGTATAAGTGACTGTAGTAGTGTTAAAGCCAGCAGAGGGGTTGGTTTTTGAGGCATCTTGAAGAGCCTGGAAATCGAAAGGAGTTATAAATAAGTCAAACTTAAATTTCGAGAAGTTTTAATGCCAAAAAAACTCACAGGGTCGACAACGACACCCGACGGTCCATGATTCAAGCCTGTAAAGGAAACATCATATGAAATCGAGTGTTTATCACCTTGCTGTTGTTCATTTTCCTCTTCTTGCTGGGAATGGCCATTTGTTTGGATCTTTCCTGTTAATTTCTTTTCCTTATTTGGATCAACTGGTGATGAAGGCTGCGGTTTTTGTTGCTGCTGTTTTTCTTCTTCATCCATAGACGCAAAAGTAACTTATTTCTTTTTAACCAGTGTCAAAGGTAGTGAAATAATCAAAGCAAGATGAAGCTTTCAAGGTAACGGCGAATAACAAAGTCATGGACAATAAGCGTGGCATGAAAAGGTATTTAGTGAAGTGTTAATGTGAAAGCTTAGCTTTTGGCAAACTTGAACAGATTTGTGGATTGAAACCCCGACAAAAGGCAAAGAATAAGCCAAAAGTTAACGGTTTTTCAATACTTGGTTACCTGTTTGAGTTGGTATTGGTCCTTTTTAGTCCAATAAGAAGTGGAGAGGGCAAACGAGAATGAGTGGTGGATAAGAAAGTCGTCAACAATCTGTGGTGAGCTTTTGATTTGCTAGCGGCCTTTATAAGTCCTAGGTCTTAAGATGATAAATTTTATCTGCTATATAATTGGAGTTCAATATCAGATATTCTGTCCAACATTTGATGCATCCACTGCATGTGCACATTTCATTGGATTTCAAACCATCTGTTAATTCGATCGGGCTGTGCGGTTTTAAAAATGGGGCCATTAATTATAAAATAGGGTTAGTTTCATGGAACTGATTTAGGTACAAAAATACTAGAGTGAGAAATATCGCTTCTAATGAGTCTAATGTCTTTTCATTCTTTAATGGGCGACTAGTTATGGCAAAATTTAAAAAGGGTTTGTCTAATTTTGCTCTTGGACAATTTGATGACGCCCCAGAAGATATCGATCAAGACGCAACAGGATTTGAGCACATGATAAAAAAAGAATTCGATCTAAACACCAAAGACACTGGAAATTTTTCAGGAAAGGAAGATGAAATTGAGGATGACTATCAAGGGGAATACGATGATTTTTCAGATGATTTTTTTGAAGACGAATTGAATGATAATGAAGAATGGGTCAATGCGAATGGTGGTAAGTTTCGTAAGCTTAGTAATCCATATTGGATAAATTAATATCGATTGAGATTAAAATTTTCACAATGCTCATCCCTCAATTTCTTGTGATGAATAATTTATTAAAGATTTTACAAAACATTATAATCGTCTTCGCCAACAACTTTCACCTAAATTATCAAATGTGCGAAATACAAGTGTTGGTTATGGTGTTCCGGTGATCAATCAGCAAAAGTCAGCATCCTTTTCGGCTAATAATGGTTCAAATGATCAAATTCTGGCTAAATCACAAAGTGAAATTGAAGGGAAATTGCGTTCCCAAATGACTGCTTTGAATAAATATTCTCGAAGAATTCATTTAGGTAAAATTATTTCTACTTTCATCAAGTAATGTGAATTTATATATTTCATAATAAACAATAACTGATTTTTGATTTTTTAAGATGATTTGCCTAGCACTGGATTTTCTGCTTCAGCCACAAACGATATCAAAATGAGTAGTAAAAAGGCTCAAGGAGACAAGTAAATTATTTTAATTAAATTAAAAAAAAATGTGACAGATATCAAATAATTTTTTCCCATTAGGCAAAAGTTGACCGATAAGTCCGATCGTGCAACCGTAGAGCAAGTATTAGACCCACGTACTCGAATCATTCTGTTCAAAATGATTAATCGTAATCTCATTTATGAAATCAATGGATGTATTAGTACTGGTAAAGAAGTAAGTCAAACCAGATTTAAGATTTTCCCGCTCGCAAGTTCATCTGATTTTTTACTTTCGACAGGCAAATGTTTATCATGCAATCACAGAAGATGGTAGCCATCGAGCCATAAAAATATACAAAACCTCGATTCTTATATTTAAAGATCGCGATCGATACGTTAGTGGTGAACATCGATTTCGACATGGATACAGTAAACATAATCCTCGAAAAATGGTTAAAGTTTGGGCCGAAAAAGAAATGAGAAATTTAAAAAGGCTCTGGCAAGCTGAGATACCATGCCCTGAACCTTTGGTTTTACGAATGCATGTATTAGTTATGGGATTTTTGGGCGATAAGAATGGATGGTAATCAAGGATTCCATTGCCATTTATTCGTAAAGTATGCTTTTCAATACATATCTTAAATACCTATTTTCTGCTCAATTATCTCTTCGTGAAATTAGGGCATATCCTCGACTGAAGGATGCCAACATCAGCCATGAAAAATATCCTGAACTTTACTATCAGCTTGTTAAAATTATGCGAATAATGTATCAAAGATGCCGACTTGTTCATGCCGATTTGAGTGAATACAATATTTTGTAGGTGAATGAGTTTTACTTACCTTTTAAACAGTTTAATTTGCTGTCGAACCACAAAATCAACACTATTTTGTATTAGGTATCATTCACGAACTCTTTACATTATTGACGTTTCCCAGTCGGTAGAACACGATCATCCACATTCCCTTGAGTTTTTGCGTAAAGATTGTGCCAATGTGAATGACTATTTCAAAAAGAAGGGGGTACGAGTTATGAGCGTTCGAACATTGTTTGATTTCGTTACTGATATAAATATTGGCACCGACCAAAATTCAATCGAGAAAGAATTGGATAAGGTTCGAAATTAAAGTCTACTTGCACATAACGAATCTATTTTGTAAGTCATTAACCTCATGTTATTCATAAGATACAAGAAAATATTGATAATTTGGATTCAACGAGTGATACTTTTAATATGGAACAAGAAGCCGTGGATGAAGCCGTATTTCAAAAGGCTTATATACCACGTACTTTGGATGAAGTTATTGACGTTGAGAGAGATATTCAGAAGTTGATTCAGGGTGAAGGAGAAGATGTAAATTGTCCATCTTTTTTAAGTAAATCATTAATCTTGGCTTTTTTCTAGATATTTTAAACACTAATTTTTGTATCCATTCAATAGTTGATATATCGAAAGCTCGCTCAAATCTCTCTTGGTAACGAGAAGGCAGAAAAAGAGCTTTGGCGGTCAGATTCTGCTTGTGTAACGAGCAACCAGCAAAAAGGAAAAATAACGTTGGTTCGAAATCTTAAAGATAACGTTAATGAAGAACTAGATGATGATGATGATGATGATGATGATGATGATGATACACAAGATTCTACCGAGGGAGAAACGACTGAAACATCAGTTAGAAAGCCTCGTGGAAAAAGGAATGAGGATAAGGAGACCAAAAAGGTTTTTAGCCTTTTTAAGAACTTCCGTTATACAAATTGCAATCAGAATTAATTTCTGTTACCTCATGTTTTTATAGGAGCGCAAGAAGGCCGCCAAAGACGAAATGCGTGAAAAGCGTAAGCACAAAATACCCAAAGCTGTTAAGAAACGCAAGGTTAAAACCTCCTCGGGAAATAAACCCGGAAAATGAAAATCTAGATTTTTACTTCCTAAATCCAGCTTGATTCAAAAATATCAATTCTTTTGATATCTTGAAAAATCCTTCACCCTCAATTGGATTTCGATCAGGTGTGACCAGAACTTTTTTATTGGATTAGATGTTACACAAACCAGAAGTCTCTCATCGATAATGAGTAAACAAACCTGCAACCAATTAATGCTTTATTCCAAGTGGTCAACGCATGTAGAAGAGTGGTTGCAGCAAATTCTTTTTCCTACATAATCAAATTCTCCGATTGAAAGTTAGGGTTTTACTGATGCATTTTAGTTTTGACGAGAATGGAATCACCTCAAGAACTTCGCATTCTATGCATGTAGCAAAATTACTCCTGCATCGTTTTTGGATCATGAGATTTTGAGTCAACATTTTTGGGAATAATTTCGTGTTCAAGTTTTCCCAAAGTGGAAATCTCTCGCGTAAGTGTGCACAAATCTGGAACGCCATTGTTTAGCTGATGAGATCTTTTTTCTCTGATCTCTCAATTAATATATATAAAATGCTATTGGCAACTTTAACTACATTTTGCTGTATATTTCAACATCTAAAATTTTTTATTCATATTAATAAGTATATTTACAATTATTAAAATTGAATATCAAAAAAATCAATGATTTTTTGAACATAAATTATAATCCATAAATTTATTTTATTATTTTAAAGCAAAAATTTAAATTTTTTATAAAAAACAATTTTAAGATATAATATAATTTGAAATATTCTGTAAAAAAATTATTGTTATTTAAATATTAATAAAAAAACTTCTTTTTTTGTATTTTTATAATCACAAATAAAATAAAAACAAAAAAAACAACATATTATTTTTATTGATTTTAATACTTAAAAAGTTTTTTAAAAAATAAAAACAGTTAAAGAGTGTTTTTTTAAATTTTTTTTTTTTAAATAATTTAAACACAAAATAGTTTTTTAGCTATTAATAAACCATTTTTTTGGTTTTAAATAAAAGTTTTTTTTAAGTAACTAACTAAAACTAATTTTAATCTAATTGTTATTTTAACAATAATATAATAACTAAATTAATTTTTTATTATTAATTTTTTTTTGCTGTTTAAATAATTAAAAAGACCAAAATAATAATAAAAACCATCTTTTTTATTTCTAATCCAAAATTAATAATCTTTTTTAAAATATTTTTTTAATATTTTTTTAATATTTTTTAAAATTTTATTTAAAATTTTTTTTGTAAAAAATAAAGCATTAATTTTATTTGATTTTTTTGATGTTTTACCAATTTTATTGTAGTTATATTAATTATTAGCTTAATTTATATCTAATTATAAACAATAGTTTTTTTATTTAAATAATAATAATAATAATAATAGTAATATATTTATTAAAACTGATTTGATTAAAATATAATTAAATTAAGTTTAAAAACAAAAAAAAATATTTTTTAATTATTTTATTTTAAAATTTAAGTTAATAAAATATAAACTAAACCACTTTTTTATTTTAAATTTTTTTGAATATTATTGTTTAAATTAGGCTTGTTAAATTACTTTTTTTATTATTTTTAAGATTCTAAATTTTTATAATATTTAATTTTAATATTGCTTTTATTATTATTGTTTTTTATAATGTTTTTTTATAGATTATATAAATAATATTAAAAATATTTTTGGTGTTAAATTAAAATTATCAATTAATAATAATATTTTACTATATATTTTAAGTTTTATATATTTTTAAATATTGTTTTGATTTATTAATCAGTTTTTATAAAAAAGTAATATTATGATTTTTATAATCAAATTGGTTAATTTTTTTTGATTGTATTATTTTTAAAATTAATAATTTTGTTTTTTAAATAAATAATTATTTTTACAATTCTGTTTAATAATTAAGATATATTATTATTATTTTTAATTTTTCAAAAAACTTAAATATTATTATTAAAACTAATAATTTTAAATTGGTTTTTTTAAAATTTAAATTAATAAATTGGTTTTTTAATTGTTTTAATTCTAATTTTAAATGTTTTGTTTATTACAAATAAGCTAAAAAAAAATTTTGTTATAAAAAAACAAAAATAAAATTGTAAATTACTTAAAAAATTATTATTTTATAATAAAATATAATATAAATAACTTAGATATTAAAATAATATAGACTAAATATAAATTATATTAATATAATATCTTAACTTTTATATATATATTAGGTTTATAAACAAGTTAATAACTACTTTTTACACATATTTATTAAATATTTATAAATAATTATTTATTATTATATGTAAATGTTTTTATAATAAATAATATTTAAAAGTTAATTGTATTTATTGTAATAAAATTAAAATTTTTGATTATGTTTTCATATATAAATTAAATAATATTATGTAATTAAAAATTTTATTTAATCTAACTAAATATTAAAAATTAGTAATATATATTATATTAATATTATTTTTAGTGTTAAAAAATTGTTTTTTTGTTTAATTAATAATGTTTTGTATATTACTCTTTGCAAAAACTTTGTATTTAAAAGTTAATTTAATAAAACAGTATTTATTTTTAAAAATATAAAATTGGTTATTTTAAATTTAATTGTTTTAGTAAATTATTAAAAAAAAATATAACTGTATAATTCCAAGTATAAAACTATAAAAAAAAATCTGGTCAGTAATAATAAGTTTGCTTTATTTAATTTTTATAACTTATTAGCTAATTTGTCTTTTAAAATAATTAATATATTAAAAATTAATAATATATTTATAGTTAATTTTAATTTATGTAATAAATCATTGTTTTTTTTAAGTTTTAATAGTATTGTTAATATTTATATAAGTATATAATATAATCATATTTAATTGTAAATATTTAATTTGTTTATATATATTAAATAGTAATTAAATTATATATGTTAAAATTTTAATAATAAAAAAATATAATTTATTTAATAAAATAAATAATTTGGTTTTAAATAACTATAGTTTAATTTGTATTATGTATAAAATAAGTTTTTAAATAAATTTTTTTTTAAATTTAATACAATATAATTTTATTTGGCTTAAATAATTAATTATATATAAATTATATTTATTTTATAATATATATTTTATAATATTTTAATAAATAACAATTAATTTTTTTTTATTAAAACAAAATAATAATAATAATAATAATAATAATAAAATTAATTAATATATATAAAAATATGTTGTTTTTTTTATAAAAAATATAATAATAAAAATAAACAACCCAATTTTTTTTTAAAATTTAACATGTATTTTAATTATTATTTAATAAAATAAGTCAAATTAAATATTTTAAATTAAATATAATTTACATATTTTTTAAATATGATTAAACATAAATTTAATTTGGATTAAATTATATTGAATTTATAAAAAAAATTTATTTAAAAAAACATTTTATGTATAATTATAATTAATATATTATTATTACTTATTTATTTAATAGTTTTATCTATATTTAACTTAATATTAACTGGTTAATATTTTTAAAGAGCTATTAATTAAATATAAATATTTTTATTTAAAGTATTATTAAAACTATTTATATAACTAGTTTCAATATTATATTTAATTTTAACTTTAATTATTTTTATTTTAACTTTATTTAAAGCTTTACTAAAAGCAAACATCTTATTTTAAACAATAAAAATCATATTTTTAAGTTTTTTATATAAAACAAAATAATAATCAGAATAATTAAAACATTAATTGTTTCAATAATAAATCTAACTATTAAAACCAAAATATTTAACTTAGATTTCAAAAAAGCCAAATAAAAACCAATTAAAAAATTAATAACAATAATAACAATAATAATAATAACAATAGTAATTAAAAAACCAATAACAAAAACTTTAAAAATACAGAAACAAAAATTATAATATAAGATTTATTTTTAATAAAATATAATTTAAAATTTTAGAGAGAAATAATAAAGTAAAACAAAAACTTAAAAAAAAATAGTAATAATAATTTATAATTTAAAATTAAATAATTAAAATTTTAATATTTAAAACATTATTAATATTTAAATTTTTTTAATTTACAAAGAAAAAAATTTTATCAAATTTAATTAATATGTTAAAGTAGTTATAATTATATTAAAAAACTAATAATATATTGTTAAATATTAATAATTTTAATAAACTTTGAAAATTTTACTATAAATATTAAAAATTATTTTAATATTTGTTATAAACATATCCAAAAACATATTATACAACAAAAAAAAAAATTCAGAAATTATTATAGATTTAACTATTTTAAGAATAAAAAAAAAATAAAATCAACAAAATTAGCTTAAAATATAATATTTAAAAAAACTTAAAAAGCAAATTTTATATTGTTTTTAAATACAAACTTAATATTAATAAATTATATATAAACTAAAATACAATTTTAATAAAAGCCAATTTAATCTTAAATATAATGTCAAATATTAAAATAAAGACTATTTATCCAAAAGATTTTTGATAACTGAAAATAATTTTCCAAGTATTATTAAAAACAATATTAAAAAACAAAAATTAATTTAATTTTTATTTAATTAGTTTAATCTTTTGCCTTGGATATTAATTTTTTAGCTGTGAAAAGCAAATTAGTAATAGTAAAAACTTAATTCATTAAAAAAATTTCTTATTAATTATTAGTTTTGGGAGAATTATTACTTTTTCAAAATTTGAAAAAATTATTAAATTAATATTTACATTAAAAAAAATATAAATAAGACTGTATTATTGGCTAAAAAAAAGAATTAAAGTAAACAACAATTTTAAGAGACAAAAAATGTGTTCTAATCAAGCTGTAATAATCAAAAAAATTTTCATAAATATGCCTAAAGAAATAATTGTTATTATAGTATTCAAGTATAGTTAAATTGCAATTTATTAGACTGTGACAAAAAGCTGTAGTGAAATTTGCCAAATTAAGTTAAGTTGATTAATTAATATTTAAGTAGTTATTCTTAATTAGTAAAAACTTTGTACATATAATAAAAACTATAGAAGATTATAATGTTTAAATATTAAAAAATTGGTTTAAAATGCTTCTGTTTATTCTGTTTATAAGAATAACTGCTTATGATCTTAGTAATTTGTTAGAAAAAACTGGTGGAAAAACATGTATTATTAACCAATTATTTGAAACTGGCTATAAGATTTATTGTGCAATAATTGGTTTTGAATCAAATAAGGAACTGGAATTTGCTTTTTATATAAAGCCAATTCTTAATAGTGTAAAACTCTTCTAAATTAATATAAATTTGGTTTGATATAAAAAATGTAAATGGTTTAAACATTTAACTATAAAGCATAATATGTCAAATACATTTATCTTGTCTTTTTTGAGAACTTATAAAAAGTTGTTTCAAATAAAAATTATTTTTAGCTAATTAGGTTATATACTAAAAAAATGTTTCTATTTTCTATTCTGCTGTTTTTGGTAACATATTATGAGCACAAATAGTTTTATTTGCTGTTTTTTTTTAATGGTTTTCATTTTGGTTATAATTTTAGGTTATCTTTTTTTGGTAATTTGCATGTTGATAAAAGTTTTTTTATTGCTTAAGTTGATTTATTTATTGATGTTTGTCTGGTTTTCTTGAAATATTTCTTGGAGTTTTTGGTTAATTAAGTGTTTAGTATTGTGTAGAAATTAAGCAATATAGATTTAATACCTTTGATGTTTATGTTTTAATTTTTTTTCTTAACTGCTCTTATAATACCAAGTTCAAAATTAGATTTGAATATAGTTTTGGATGGCTCATTATTGTTATCTTTTTTTTTTTTGGTTATAAAAGATAAAACTGTGGTTTTGGGTTTAAGTAGTTCTAAAGTTTAACCACTAAGATAGACAATTTAAAATCAAAATTGGTAGTCTTTGAGATCTTTATTAATTCAGTTTTGGTAAAATTAGATTAATTGTATATTAGCTTGAATTTTTTGGCATTTTTTTATTTCAATAAGTGATTTAATTTGGAAAATTGCTATGTGTAATGTTTAAAGTATTAATATTTTTATTAAATAGGAAGATATTATTTGTTAATATATAAATTCAGATAATATGATTTTAATTATCACAGAGATAAAATTAATAGTCTAATATTAAGCTATAAATTGTAAATAAGTTTAATAGTTTAAGAATTTTTACATTTAGTTTAAACAAAAACTATTTTGATATTAAAATAGCCATTATTATAAACAATTTTTTGGTTCAACATGTCTTAAAAATAGAAGAGATTTTTGGTAAAGTTTTTTTAGTACAGTTTTTATTTAAGAATAAACTGTTAGTTATAATTTTGGGTTTGTATGTTGGTGTTTTTGCTGAAGCTAAGTTTAAACATATATTAAAAATCAACTCTTTTATTGCTAAAGCAGTTAATTCCAGTATTTTTGTGGTTTTGAATGAAAACTTCAATAAAAATAGTTTAAAAAAGAATATAAATTTCAAGTTTTGTTTGGAGTTTGGCTTAATTAACTCATTTAATGAGCATTTGTTAGTCAAAGCTTCTATTTAGAACAATTTTAGAGGTGTAAAAAAGATTATTAATTTTATTTTTGTAAAACAAATCTGGTATTTCCAATTACCAATTATGGAGTTGACATTATGTTTGAGTTTTTTGATATTAATCACAAAACAGTCTTAGTTGCAATTGGTTTGAATAATCTTTTAGATGCTTATCTTAATAATTATTAAAAACAAGCTAACAAAAATAAATAATTAAGGATGCTGAAATCAATAAGTGACTGCAGTTTAGAGAGCATTTATTAGACAGATTTTTAAAAAAAGCTGCTAATTTAATAGTGCAAAAAATTGTGGTAATTTGAATGCAATATAGAAAATTTTAAAGATAATAATAGTAAGTTCTGCTGATGAAGTGTTCTTTAGACTTTGGTTCAATGAGTTTGAATGTTTAAAAAATAAGCAATTTTCTAAGTTTTTTAAGCTGGAACTGTTAATGGCCAAGATTGTAAAGAGTTTGAATTCAAATAAAATTTAGAAGACTGATCACTTCATTAATACTTGGACCACTATTGATAAGAAAGAAGTTTCCAGAGTAGGTGTTATAATTAACAATAGTGAAAAGTTGGAGAAAATTCTATGTTATCTGTTAAGATTTAAAAAAAAGTACCATTGTTACAGATAATTATTTGGGATGTTAAAACAAATAACAAACCCACCCAATTTAATATAATCATGAACAAGTAAGCCAAAAAACATTCACAGGCAAATAGAAGGCCCAATAGCTTAGCAATCACTCACTAATCAGTTAGAATAGGCATGATTATATATAATTCAAAATATGTATCCAAAAGTTTCCGAACAAACTTTGGAGTAACATTCCACATGCTTGAATAATTAGAAAAGCACGAGTTTATTACTAAATTAAGTTAGTTAATTATTTAATTACGCGTTTTTTATTTTTTAAACACGTGTATAATGTTTTTTCGCGACGCGCATAATCGATTTTATTCATACTCGTTTTTTTATAAAAATGAAATGTAACGCGCATATAAGATTTTTTCGTCGTTTTTATAAAAACGAAATGGGAGCAAAAAAAGAATTAACGATTGCTCAACGTAATACTATATGCTTATTACAACAGCATGGCAAGAAATATCGTGATATTGCCAACATAGTCAATTGCAGCTTGACAACAGTTTCGGATACAATAAAACGATTTAAAGAAACTGGTTCAATTGATTCAAGACCTCGTTCAGGACGTCCACGTTTATTTACTCACCAAAAATATCGCCGACTTAAACGTTTAGTAACACTTAATGGAAAAAATCGTCGTTTATGTATTGCAAATATACGAACTCTTTGGAAACAAAAAACAAAGCAAACTATTTCTCTTAGAACTCTTCGGCGTGCTCTTAAATCGGTTGGATTACGAAATCGTTATGCAAGAAGGAAACCTTTAATCTCACCAGCAAATATAGCAGCATGTCTTGCTTGGTGTATTAAACATCAAAATTGGACAAATCGAAAATGGGCAAGAGTATTATGGAGTGACGAATCAACTTTCTCTCAATTTCAACACAATCGGTCTAGTAAAGTATGGCGTGAACCAATTCCTAAATCAACGATTATAAAATTAGTTGATAGTATGCCTCGACGTATTCAAGCAGTAATTATAGCACAAGGAGGACCAACAAAGTATTAAAAGCTTAATAGAAAATTTAGAAAATTACTATAAAATTATAAATATGTTGTTTATTTTATTTTGTTTTATTTTATAAAAAAACAAATATTATTGTTAAATAAAATCTTGTTCGGAAACTTTTGGACACCCTCTGTATATACAATAATTTTCTAACTAGAAAAAGAAACAAACAGAGAGAGAATAATAAAAAACAAAAAAAAATCAATTAGACAAAATAAACAAAAAAAAATGGAGAAATTAGATTATAATTTCAAAAAAAGCTAAAAAGTATGTTTTCCAAGCTTTGTATTATAATATTTACTAATATTAAGATCAGTAGAATTAGAAATCTTCCTTTTTTATAATCTGGTTTCTCACTAATGACCAAAAAAACCATTATTTTTCTTTTTGCTATTATTTTTCTATTGATAAAAACAATGATAGAAATATCTGATACACCAACAAAAACATAAATAAAACCTAAGCTTAACAAGATTGAAAACATATTAAAAGAATATTAACTACATAAAATTACCTAAAAACTACTTATAATAATATCTTGGCCAAAATTAACAGTTGACTTAAAAATCTAAAATAAGCTTTCCATATCTTTGAAAAATAATCTCTAATTAAAATTATTTTTACAAATACTAATTTTGTTGAATTCTACTTTTTATTTTTAATCTTTTTTGAATTTATTAGGAATAAGATACTGTTTTATTACAAGTTAAAAAATACAGATGTCTGGTGTTATAAATGATTGTTTGGGATATGAAAACAAATAACAAATACATAATTTGATGCTCAATAGCTTGATTGATGTTCATAAATCTGAAGGTTTTTGTATCTAAAAGTTTTTATATTTAAAGGTTTTTGTATCTAAAGATTTTTATATCTGAGGATTTTGGTGGAATTCTTTGTATAATAAACAGAAATTCAATAATTATGTCAGTAGTCTTTTGAAATAAGTATTCTATCAAATTTTTTTCTTCAATATAATGGCCAGTTTATTCTGGCAGTTGTATCCTTCTGGTAAGCTATTTGTTAATTTATAAATTTTATATTCTTATTTCTGGGTTTTTTACCAGACTATTTTTAACATTAATTACTCAGTGCTTAATCTCTTTATTCAGTTAGTAAATTAACAAACAACAAAAAAATAAAAAAAAATAAAAAACAATAAAAAAAATAAGAAAAGAAAAATAAGAAATTAATATTTCATTAATAACTATGATTAAGAGCTATTGTTCTAATATAGTTAAGTATTAAATGTTATTAACATGAAGTGTTGATAACAGAAAAGTGATTAGATTTTCAATTAAACAATAATAACATAGATTGGATGATAATAAGTATGTTTTATTTGGTATGTTATTAATGAATTTACTTTAGTTAATAATAACTATTCATAAAGTAAAGGTTAATTAATAGATAAAAAAGAGGATGTTAAATTGAAACTAGATTCTGAATATTTTTTTTATTTCTAATGCTACTGCTATATATACATATTTTGTGTTATACAAGATTTCTGGAATTTTATGATTTTTTCAGTAAAATCTTGAAATCTTGAGATTTTGAAATCCTGTAATTCTTTTAGAGAAATTCTGAAATTCCTCTGTTACTATGTCTACTTCTGATTGGCTATTTCTTTTACTTATAATATTTCTAATTTCTATGAATAACATTATTTTCTCTTTTTTAATATTGAGCTCCATTAAAATTTTCTAAACTTTCTAGATTTTCTTTGTTGATTAATTCCATAACTTTCTTCTTCAAAATTGCTTTTGCAATTTTTGTTTGCAATTTATTAAATTAAGTATTGGTTAATTTCCCAACTAATTAATAATTATAGTATTTATTATTGGGTATAGTAGTATTTTTAATCTGTTTTAAAATCCTATTTATAGTTAATAAATGGCTTTTGTATATGTAAATAAATTGTTTTTTCTGACAATTTGTTTAATTTGTTGTAGTTGGGTCAGATCAATTTTTTTTTTGTTTTGTTAGTGTACAAATTTTTAATATTTAACTCTTGTCCTAATTGATAGTAACAAAAGTTCTTTGGATTTTATTGTATCTATTAGTTCTAATTTTCTAAGATTAATTTTTCTTCTGATATTAATATTTTTAGATCTTTTAATGTCTTTTCTATCTTTTTCATTATTTTATCTACAATATTTTTAAACATGTAATATTTAGAATATTATTTTTTGGTTTGGTTTTTTCATAGTATCTCTTTGTTTTTGTATTGTATTATGTTTTTATTAATAGTAATTTCCAGACTTGATTTTTATTGTTAAATTAATTGTAATAATTGTTGTGTAAGTAAATAAATGTTATCAGTGATTTCTATTTTTTTTTGTTGTGTATACTGGTTCTTTATATATTATTTTGATAGATTAATTTGATATGTTTGCTTTAATAATGATAATTGGTTCTAGATCTTATAGAATTTTATCTGGTTTAATTAGTATTTTTTGTATTTTTAGTTGTGAAATATTATTAATAGATAATAATACTATATTATAATATAGTTTTAATTGATTTTTATATGTTGCTTTAACTAAAATTTTGTTGTTTTATTTTAGTTTATAAGCTTTATTTCCTAAAATTTTATTAATATAAAATAGTTTGTTCTATTTGAGATCAAATTTTCTACTCCATTGTTTTTTTGCTTTGGTATAATATAAAAGTACTTTGTTTCTAATCCTGAATTCAACTGGTTTATTTGGTAATTAGTTATTATGTCATTTTTTTTGTGACTTTTAAATATTGTCAGCTGCTTTTTATCTTTTGTTTTTCAAAGTTTTTATTAACTTATATGTTCTTCTTAACAATATTTTTTGTAAATTAGCTTCTGTTATTGGTTTTATTGGATATGTTTTGAGATTTATCTCTACTAATAATATTGTTGTTTTACTATAAACAAGTTCAAATGATGTTGCTTGTATGGTATTTTGCTTTATTGTTTGATAAGCAAATAATACTAATGGTATGAATAAATCTTATTTGTTTTGGTTTTTTGGCTAATTTTCACTATTACTTTACACAATATTCTGTTGAACTTTTCTACTAAACTATTTGTTTATAGATAATATAATAATAATAATGGTCTTTTGATTCCAAATTTTTGACTTAATTCTGTTAATGTTCTGTTTACAAAATGAGTTTTTTAATCTGATAATAATTTTTTTGGACATTCATGTTAACAAATCAAATCTTGGTAGATAAATTCTGCTACTAATTCTGCATTTGCTTTTTGAATTGCTTTTGCTTCTGGCCATTTAGTAAGATAGTTCATAACTACTGCTATATAATAATTGTTTCTGCTGATTATTGTTAATAATCTAACTAAGTCAATTCTAATTTGATCAAATAGTTGTCTTATTTTAATTAATCTTAGTGGTTTATTAGGTCTTGTTTCTTCTTTTTTCTGACAAGCATCACAATTTTAAACATATTAAATAATGTTTGGATACATAAATGACCAATAGTACTTTTTTTTGGTTCTTTTTATGATTGCTTCTTTATAAAAATATTCTGCCATTGAATTTGAATACATATTGAATAGTATTGTTTTTTTCTTTGGTTTTATAATTACTCTGAGTGGCTGATCTGAATATTTTTTGTTTTTTTAATATAATATATCTTGGTAAATAATAAAATATTTTGCTTGTTGTTTTATGTTGTTTTGTTTTTTTTGAGATAATTTCTCTTTGAACTATTAAATATTAATATAATGTTGAAGTTGTTAATATTTTTGTGTATTCATTTTTTGTTATATTTTTGGGTTAAAATGTTTTTAGATTTGTTTCATTTATGACAAACTATTGACATTTCTGTTTTTTTTTCCTTTTTTATAATATAATATATAATTAAATAGTAATAGTTCTATTTTTTATCTTGTATAACAATCATTTCCAAATTCTTGCTTCTGGATTGATGTCAATCTTTTATAATCAGTGTATACATCAAACTTTTGATTCAAATATTCTTTCCATTTAATAACAGCCCAATAAATAGCCAAATGTTTTAGTACTGGTTATTTTCAGCTGGGCTTAAGCTTTGGCTAACATATATTACTGAGTGTTTTTTACCATTTGGTTCTTTTTGTAACAATACTGTTCTCAATGCTTAACCAGATGCATTAGTGATAATGATAAATGGTTTGTTGTAATCTGAATAAATTAGTACTGGTGCTTGAATAAGTTTTTTTCTTAATATGTCAAAAGCTTCTTGTTGGATTTCAGTCTATTCATATTTTATATTCTTTGCTTAGAGCTGGTAAAGTGGTTGAGCCAGTTTGAAGAAGTTTTGGATAAAATAGTAATAGTATTTAGCAAATTTCAAGAATGTTCTTAATTCTGTGAGATTTGTTGGTACTGAAAAGTTCTTGACAATCTCAATCTTATTTGAATCTGTTTTAATGTTGTCTTTGCTTATAACATGTCTTAAAAATTTCAGTTCTGTTTTGCCAAAAAAACACTTTATAGCATTTAACTTTAATTCAGCTCTTCTTAGTCTTTTAAACACTTGTTGCAAATAGTAAAGATAATTGTCAAATGTTTTGGAAAACATATTGATATTATCCAAATAGACTACAACTGATTTTCATAGTAATTCTATATAAACAATTTCCATAGTTGTTAAAAGGTAACTAAAGCATTCATTAAGCTAAATAGCATAATATTGAATTCAAAGTTTTCTTTTTTGGTTGTGAATACTATCTTCTCTTTGTTAGCTGGATTCATGGCTACTTGTCAATAACTATTGTGTAAATCTAATGTTGAAAACCATTTTTTTCCTCTAAATACATTAAATAGTTCTTGGATTTCTGAAGTTGAATAGCTGTCTTCATAAGTAACACTATTGAGTTTTTTGTAATCTACACAAAAGCAGATTTTTCTATTTTTCTTTTGGACTAGTATTACTGGTAGTAATTATAGACTTATTGATGATTGAATTAACCCATTGTTCAAAATTTTGTTAATTTCTTGTTATATGATTTTATGGCTTGTTGTTGGTACTTAGTATGTTTGTTGTTTGATTGGCATAGTATCTTCAGTTTTGATTTGATGCTGAATAATGTCAGTTCTGCCAAATTTGTTTTCACTGGCAAAGATGGTAGTAAAATTGTTGAGTAATATTTTAAGCTGTATATATTAAAGTTGGTCTAAGTTTTCCAAATTTATTTGGTCCAATTATTCTGGTTAAAGCAAATAACATTCTTCTTGTTTGTATATTGTTTGTGATGTGATATCCACATATCCACAAAGCTATAGAAAATCTGAAATGGTGTTTGGTAGTTGGTTTTTAATTTCAGTGCTTAAATATTTGATGATGATTCCACTTGGTATTTTGATAGTGTTTTTAGTTATATTATAGATAGAAATTTTGATGTGCTTACAGTTTTTGGCTAGTATGTAAAGATTAGTAATTCTAATCTTTTCTGATTTACAAATAGTTGGTTTTGCTTCAAAAATCTGAAGCTGGTATTTTATTTTTCTTTCTATTACTAATATATATTGATTATATAATAAAATGAAAACTGATTGATAGGTGGAGATAATTTCTCTCTTATCAATTGTTTTTTTCTCTGCCATATTGACTGGTATATTTATTTTATTTGTGAATTTGAATCCATTTTTCTCTCTGGCTGTAATTTCTAATTCTTTTTTTGTTTTTACTAACACTAATTGAGCTATTTTTATTAGAGGTAGAAATATTGTCTGTGCTATCTTTTCATTTGGTTTAATTATGTATTTTTTTTTTGAATTATTTTGTAGTATTACAATAATATTTTCTACATATTCTGTATTAATTATTCTTTCTCTAATATTAATCTCTTTTTTTACTAAGCTTGATTTAGATGTTAACTGAATTATTGTTGTTGCTAGAATTTCCAGTGCTATTTTCAAATCAATACAAGTGCACATATTAGGCTTCAATATTATGGCATATTTTTTTGAATATCTTAGATCAAATCCTGCATTAATATTATGTGCACATTTTGGTATAATACTTTCATTATTATCATTGAATCATCTTAATTCTTGGTCTATTAACAAATCTGGAAGTACAATATATTGTTTAGTTTTTAAATTAAAGTTTGAATTGTTATTGTTGTTGCCATATTAAACAGAATTAGAATTATTGTTGTCATTATTATTGGAGTCTGAATTGGAATTAAATTTTGATTTTGATTCTAATGCACACTTGCTAATTGGTTTTTTTTCTTCTGAAATTGAATAAATTATATATGGTGGTAAATTATAAATGAAATCACAATAATTACAATAATTAAAGTCACTAAAAATTAGACAATGTTTACACAATTTTGCATTTAACTGTTCTAAATATTGCTTTTGCTTTTTTTTAGTAGGTGCTAGATTTTGGTAATGTTTATGGAAGTGTTCTGGATTGTTCAAGATATCAATAAATATGTTTGAGTTGGGAATAAGAATGGTTTTGACAGATTTTGGTGGATTATTTTTAATTATTAATATTTTGCTGGTGTTATAAGTGATTATTTGGGGTCTCAAGTTAAATAACAAACCCATAACTTAGTGCTCAGAAGCTATTCACAGTAATAGTAATCTGAAGATTTTGGGTTGAGTCTTTTGTATAATGGATAGAGATTTAATAGTTGTTTATTCATAGCTTCTCAGAATCACAATTCTGTCAATTTCTTTTTTCAGCTTAATAACTGGTACTTTTTTGGTAAGTAATCCATAATTTCTTTACATGCTCTATCTATTTACAAAGGTCTTTTACCAGGCAATTTTTGATGTCAATAATTCAGTGCTTAATCCTCAATCAATTAGTAAATTCAAAGAAATAATGAGAAAAATAAAAAAAAATAAAAAAAACAAAAGAAATAAGCCAAGGCAATTTGCGCATTAGTATTCTGTTAATAGTTATGATCAAGAGCTATTGTTCTAGTAGTGTTAAGTATTAATTACTATCAACACTTCATGTTGATAGTAAGAATGAATTAAGATAGTGAAATAATTATTTATTTGATATTAGTGAAGTGGAAGGTTGTTTTAGATCAAATTCAAACTGTGAGATTTCTAACTAAAAAATTCTCTCTTTTCTACTCCTAACACTACTGCTATATATACATAATTGAGATTCTCCAATTCCTCAATTCTTCACACCAGGAATTCTACAATTTCTTTGAAAGGAATCCTAAAATTCTGGAATTTTGTGATTCCTTGTATGAGAATTCTGAAATTCTTGGAATTCTGCAATTCCTCTAAGAAGAATCCTAAAATTCCACATTTACTATGGTTGTTTCTGATTGGCTAATTTATATGCTAATATACTTTTTATATTCTATGAGTAATATTATTCTCTCTTTTTTAATATTGAGCTTCATCAAAATCTCCTAATTTTAATTCTTTATCTTTGAGTATTTTTTGAATTTCTTTTTCAAGAATTATTTATGCTATCTTGTTTTGTAATTTTTCAAATTGAGCATTGGTTATTTTTCCCATTTGGTTAATAGTAATGGAATTTATTTCTGGATTGAGTAAAATTTCTGGTCGATCTTGGAATCCAATATGTAGCCAGTAAATAGCTCTTGCTTGTGTGGACAAATTGTTCTTCTCCACAAATTGTTCCAATTGTTGTAGTATTGCTGTGTCAAATAATTGTTTCGTTTTATCTGTATACAAGCCCTAAATATTCAAGTGTTGTCCCAAATAAAAGTAATAAAAGTTTTTTGAAAATTGTTGTATCTACTAATTCCAAGTTTCTATAGTCAACTTTTGATATTGGGTGACTTTTAATTGTGTTTCTATTGCCAATTTTACTTTTGTGATTATTTTGTCCATAGTATTTTCTGTATCTCTTTTTATTTTATCTCATGGTCTTTTTCTGGTGTTTGTGTATCTAATAGTTTGTTGGTTAATTGTAATTTTCATTTCTTGTTGTTGGATTAGTTGAAAAAGTTGTTGTGCTAGTGAGTAAATGCTGTTAGTAATTTCCATTTTCTGCTGTCTTTTGTCACATATATTGTGTCTTTATATATTCTTTTGGTTGTTCAATTTTATGTGTTTGGTTTAATGATTATAATTGGTTTTAGATCTCATGGAATCTCATCTGGTTTGACTAGTATTCTTTGTACTTCTAAATGTGAAATATTACTGGTAAATGATGATGCTAGCTGGTGATATTGTTTTAGTCAATTACTATGTGCTGCTTTGGTTAAAATTTTGTTGTTCAATCTTAATTTATAAGCTCTATTTCCAAGAATTTCTTTTATGTGAAATGGTCCATTCTATTTGGGGTCAAATTTTCTACTCCATTGTTTTTCTACTTTAGTACAATATAGAAGTACTTTGTCTCTAATCTTGAATTCAACTGGTTTCTCTGGTAGTTGGTTATCATGTTTTTCTTTTTGTTTTTCTTGTGACTTTTGAATGTTATCAGCTGTTTTTCTCTGTGTGTTTTCTAGTGTCTCCATTAAGTTATATGTTTTTTTCAATAATGTTTTTTGAAAATTCTCTTCTGTTATTGGTTCTGTTGGATATGTCTTAACTTCTATCTCAACTGGTAATGTTGTTGTTCTATCATATATTAATTCGAATAAAGTTGTTTGTATAGTGTCTTGTTTCATTGTTCAATAAGCAAATAACACTGTTACGGGATGGTTTTCTTGTTATATTTAATTGCCGATATCCTGTTTTAATTGCAATTAGTCTTTCGTGAGTTTCTCAATTCTATTTGTGTGATAATGTCACTGTTATACTGAAGGCTTTCTTTTTAATATCACGATGTAAGTTATTCCTCGATTCTTGATTGTTGTGTGTGTTTATGTACTCCTTCTCAGAGGCTGAACTGAAATTTATCCACTGTTTGGGGTCTTCTCTGAGGCTATTCTTGCAATTGCCTGATGTGTTTCTCTAATCTAAAAACACAGAATGTTAATGGTCTTTAGTGCTTTTCTTAATTCTTACAATAAAGTTTTTATCAATTAGTAACAACGTGAATAATTTTGATCAAGGATTATTCTTCCAAGAGATTCAGCTGATAAATGATAGTTTCATTCAATAAATAATACAAGTAAGTTTCTTAATACTTTGGGTTGTAATAATTCAGTTTTAAATATTCTTTTTCATTTTTTTTTGATTTAAAGGTTTCTTAGAATATTTAATTTAAAAGTATGATTTAAAGTGGAGTTTGTTGGATAAAATTAGATCTATTGCTTGATAAGTTATGATTTTTATTACTTGATTCTCTTTTTTCAATATTAAAGCTACTGTATATATACATGTTTGTAGTTCTATAAGAAAACACATTGTAATACTTTCTTTTTGATATTTCAACCTGGTGTTTGCTGCTATCACCAGTTGGTGTTGGCTACTATTGTGAACTGGTGCTTGCCACTATCACGAGATGGTGTTTGCTACTATGTTAATCATTATCTTTCTAAGATTATTACTACACTATATTATGATTGAATAGTTTATATTATTTTTATAATTCTTTTGCTAAATTTTTAAACCATAACATTATCCTCTCCTTTTAAGATTGAGCTTTGTCAAAATCAAAGTTAATTTCTTCATTAAATTCTAAGTTACTATAGTGGTTCAATACTGTGTTATTAATTTGTTGTTGTAATTCTTAAAATTGCAAGTTGGTAAGTTGTCTAATACTGTTGGTTGTTATTATATTCATGGTTGGGTTCAATAATAGTTTGTGACAGTTTTCAAATGCTTTGAAAATTCTGTAAACTGTTTTTGAATGGAATGTAGTATTGGTTTTTCCAATGAAAGGTTCTAATAGTTGGATAGTTGTTTTGTCAAACACTCTAGTTGAGTCTTTTGAATATAATGTTTGTATGTTCAAGTGCTTTCCTAGTTGATAATAATAGTAGTTAATTGGAAATTTCGTTTTCAAGTTGCTAAATATGTCTGGTGTTAATTCACTTATTTCTATTTCTTTTATTATTAATGTATTGCCCAATGTTATCTCTAATTTTTCAATAATTTTGCTGATAAATTTGTTGTTATGTTTGGTAATATTATATGGTTCAAAATTATGTTTTTTTCTTGTTTTTGGATTTTTTATTGTTTTTTTTTTATGTATGTTATTTTGGAGCTATTAACTGTGATTTCCAGATCGGATTTCAATTGTTGTAAGCTTTCAACTAATTGTTGAGTTATATTGTTGATGTTTTCTGGAATAAGTATTATTGTTTTAATTTTGACTGCTATTTTGGAATTTTTTGCATGCATTTTTATGGTTGTTAAATCATTTTTGCTATGATCTAAGATTAATTATCTTTTTGAATAATGTTCAATTAAAACTATTGGTTCTAAATCTCATGGAATTTGTTTTGGTAGAATTAAAGATAATTGTGTTCTAATTCTGGATGTCTTTGTTGTTATTACTGGTTTACTGTAATAGAATTTCAGCTGGTTATTATGTGCTGCTTTTCTTAATATTTTATCATCTAGTTTTAGCTTGTATGCTCTATTTTCAAGTATTTTGTGAATATAAAATGGTTCATCCCACTTGTGATCAAATTTTCCACTCCATTGTTTTTCCATTTTTGTACGATGCAACAATACTTTATCTCCAATTTTGTAGCTAATTATATTATCTGGTAACTAGTTATCATATCTCACTTTTTGTTGTTCTTGTGATTGTTCAATATTTTGTGCTGTTTTTCTTCTTTTGTTTTCTAAAGTTCCCATTAATTCATATGTTCTTCTAAGTAGTGTTTCCTAGAATGTTGCTTCCGTGATAGTGTCACTTGGATAAGTTGGAATAGTAAGTTCAACTGGTAATGTGGCTTTTCTTTTATAAACTAGTTCAAATGGTGTGAATTGTGTAGTATCTTGTTTTACTGTTCTATATGCTAGTAGTACTGCTGATATGAACAAATCCTATTCTTTTTTATGTTCATTACTAATTTTTGCCAGTGATTTACATAATGTATGATTAAATTTTTCAACTAATCTATTTGTTTGAGAGTGGTATGGTGATGACAGTGGTCACTTAATTCCAAATTTTTGGCTAAGTTCTTTTAAGGTGCTGTTTATGAAGTGTGTGTTTTGATCTGATAACAATTTTTGTGGACATCCATGCCAGCAAATTAAGTCTTCATGTATGAATTGAGCTACAGAAATAGCATCAGCTGTTTTAATAGCTCTAGCTTCTGGCTATTTGGTAAGATAGTCTATGGCTACTGCAATATAATAGTTGTTTCTTGTTGTTATTGGTAAGGGTCCAACTAAATCAATTCCAATTCTGTCAAATGGCTGTTCAACTTTTATTGGTCTTAATAATTCTGTTGTTTTTGCTCCTCCTCTTCATTGGCATGGGTTACAATTTCTTATGTATTGGATTATGTCTGAACTCATTTTTGGCCAATAGTAATGGCTAGTTGCACATTAGATGGTTGCTGTTTTTCCAAAGTGGCCTGAATGAATATCTGAGTGCATGTTAAATAAAATAGTTTCTTTTTCATTCGTGGTTATAACTCTTAATAAATTATCTGGATTTTGTTGATTCCAGTAATAAAGTATGTGATTTTGGATGAAATAGTGTTTTGCTAATTTTTGGAGCTTAATTAGCTCTTTTACTGGTATTTCTTTGTCTATTTGTAGTGTTTTCAAGTATTGGCTGAGGTTTTTGTAAAGGTGGTTGTTCATTGTTGTTGTGGTGGGTGGGTTGGTGATTTTTATGTGTGTTTCATTCTTGACAAACAGTTAGCATTAGCATTTTTGGTACTTTCTTTGTATTTGATAATATAATCATATGGTGCTAACATTTGTGACCATCTGGCATATTTTCTTTTTAGTGCTTTTTTGTTATTTAACCAGACCAGACCTCTATGATCTGTGGTAATCTCAAAGAGTTGGTACCATAAATATGTGTCAAAGTGAACACAACTCCAGACTACTGCTAAGCATTCAAGTTTGTGTGCTGCATAGTTTTGCTCTGCCATACTGAGACTTCTATTGGCATAAGCGATTACATGTTCTCTTCTATTATCATTTTTTTGTGACAGAATGGCTCTAAGTCTAGTTCCAGAGACATTTGTGGCCAAAATGAATTTCTTGTTGAAATTCGGATAAATCATTATTGGTGATTCAATGAGCTTTTGTCTAAAGTACTTGAAAGCTTTTTATTGTGCTTTAGTCCATTCAAACTTCACATTTTTAGATAGTAGATAATTAAAGGGTTTGGCAATGTTTGAAAAGTTTTCTACAAAATGGCAGTAGTAAGATGCAAGTTCTAAAAAACTTCTAACTTCTGAAACGTTTCGAGGTACCAGAAAATTTTTCACTTTGTCTATTTTTGATGGATCTGGTTTTATTTTATCTTTTCCAACTACGTGTTCTAAAAATGCTAGCTCATTTTTCTCAAAGAAACATTTTTCTAGATTTAGTTTAAGTCCAATGTGTCTCAATCTCTCAAAAATTTGTTGTAAATGTTGGAGATGATCTATGAATTTTGATAAGAAAACATTTGTATCATCCAAGTAGACAACAATGGATTGCTACAGGATTTTAGAGTAAATTATGTCCATTAGTTTTTGGAATGTTGCGGGAGCATTTGTTAATCCAAATGGCATTATATTGAACTCATAATTGTCATTTTGTGTTGTGAATGTTGTTTTATGCCTGTCTTTTGGGTTTATTTCTACTTACCAATACCCACTGGTCAAGTCCAGTGTAGAAAACCATTTTGCTCCTCCAAAAATGTCAAAGATTTTATCAATTAACAATATTGGGTATGAGTCTTTGGTTGTTTTGCTGTTTAGTTTGCAATAGTCAACACAAAATTTAATTTTTCCGTTCTTTTTCCTTACTAAAACAACTAGTGAGGACCATGGGCTCATTGATGGTTGTATTATTTCTTTTTCCAACATGCTTTGGACTTCTTCTTTGATAAAATTATGCTCCATTGGTGGGACACGGTAAGTGCATTGTTTTTCAGGTCTGGTGTTTCCAGTGGGAATTTGGTGTTAAACCAAGTTGGTTCTTCCAAATTTGCCATTTCGTGAAAATATATCAGAGTATTTTAAAATTAATGCTTTTAATTGTTACTGTTGGTCAGGATCCATTGTTTCAATGTTTAATTTGGTTAATTTTTCTGTCATAAATTGATAGCATTCCAACGGTTGTTGCCAATTTATTAAAGTGAGTTCACAGTAAAGAATGATTTCTGGGAAATTTAGAATTTCTTGTGGTGTTAATGCATTTTCTAGCTCCGTTCCGAGGTATCCAATGATAGTATCTTCCGGAATGTAAACAGATTCTTCTGTGGTGTTTACAATAGGAATTTTTATCCATTGAGCTTTATCAGCTGGAATAAAAAAGTTAGTAAGTTCTATGAGAAACTGTTGGCAAGTTTCTGGGTAAGGCTCAAATATTAGGTCTTTTTTTTTAATTGTCTTTTTTATTCTTATTTCTGATTTTCCATATGGTAGGAGCATAATGGACTGCTCAGTTTTAATTACTTCGCTTTTTTTCTCTATTGTTTTAGTGAAATTTGCTTCAATTCCTTTTTCTGTCGATCTGAAACCAAAAGTTCCTCTCATTGTTTGTAACAATTCCTCACAATTTTCCACTGGCACAAATTTCCCAATTTTTACTAATAGTGGGAAAATTGCTTGTGCAATCTTTTTCTTAGATTCAATGGTATAAGACTTTTCTGAATTGTTTTATAGCAACACCATCAAATTTCCAGTGTATCCGAAGTCAATTACTCCTTCTTGAACGCTTATTCCTTTTTTTACGAGGCTTGATTGTAATGCTATTTGAACCATTATTCCTGGCAGAATTTCAACTACTATTTTTAGGTCGATTTTGGTAATGCTCCTGGGTGGTAATATTGTGGATTGGTCTTCTAGATAACGTAGATCAAATCCGGCGTTAGTTGAATAGGCTCTTTTGGGTATTATTCTTAAGTGTCTATTGTCAAAGTATTGGATGTCAATCACCTGTTCTAGATCGGTATAGGATACAAATTTTTCTGACTCGGAACCATTAGGTGAGTCTTGTTAATTTATTGATTGATTTTGAGACTGTTGATTCTCAATTTCCATTTTTTTTTCTAAGTCCCTTTCATTTCGACACTCTTTACAGCACTGATTTTGGCACAGGATAAGACAGTTTTCACAAAGATAAGTGTTGATTTGGGCAAGGTATTGTTCTTGCTCTTGTCGAGTAGGGCATAGTTGTTGGTAGTAGTCCTGGAATTTGTCTACTGGATCAAACATGTTGTAGCTGGTGACTTTGTCGATTACTTCGGCTAATTCTTTCCAGTGTCATATTTTTTCGGCAGTTCTTTCTCTTACTTTGGCTTGTGTAGTATTGTACAACTCGTCTTCATCATGTGGGTAGTGCTGTAGTCTTTTTGACACTCTGTTGAACACTGCTTCAAATGGCGTTCCTCCTCTTACCCAGTCACAGATGAGGATTGTGTATTGGCAAGTTGCATCACACGTTTCTTCTCTGTCTGGTATGTCATTCCAGTTGCACCCTCTTGGTAACGGTTTTCCACAAGTGAGGCACGGTTTCTTGTCCCATTTTCTGTGTCTTTTTGGGTAACCGTATTTTTTTTTGTTACAATGATTACAATAGTAGTGAGTGGGATTTCTTGGGTCTTCGTCTGGTGTGTTGCATGCAGTCATAGATGAAAGTTTTTTCTTGCAAACTGAGTATTCTAGCTTTGGTCTGCGTCGCTGGTGGTTTCTTCATGGACTTACCTGGTTCCATTCAGATCTTTCTTTGCTGGTCCACATTGGTATGACTGGTAGTCCTGTTCTTTGGTCATCAGTCCAAGAGAGCTAATAGGTTTCGATGGCTGGTAGTGCTGAATTTTCCTCAAATTCAAAGGTAGGTCTTTGGTTGGTACTGGGTTTTTAGAAGTGGCCACAGATGGCTGGAATTCTGGCCTGGTGGCCATTATAATTGATCAGAAGCTCTTGGGTGGTCTAGTCTAGAGTGGCATTGGCTTTTGTTAGCCAGTCATTTTCTACTAGCACTTGATATTGTGTAGTGTCTATTACTAATACTTTTGTAGGTATTACTATACTGTTAATTTCGAAAGGAAATAAGTCAATTTTGCCATAAGACAGCTTTGTACTTCCATTGGCTGTTATGATTTGGGACGTTGCAACATGATCAACTTTGAAACCTAGTTGGTTTACTAGTTGAAGCGTTACAATGCTTCCAGCAGATCCACTGTCTAAGATAAGTTTGATTGGGGTATTGTTTACAGTGGCTTCCGTATACATAGTAGTGATTGGGCGTTTTTTGTTCAATGCTGCTCCACTGAACATAGTCTTGTTTTCCTCTAATTCAAAAAGAAAAATAGCTGTGAGACTGCTATCTTCAGTGGCAACTGCTGGTGGTATTGTCTGGCTCAATTTGTTGGAAGAATTTTTGGTTCTGTTTATGTTTCTACTATCATTGTTTCCAATAATTAGATTTTTCAGTATATTAAGATAAGTTTGTTGATAATTTTGGTAGTTTAGATTGGTTTGCTGATTGGTTCTGGTGCGGTTTGGATTCCTTTGGACCAATGCGTTCTGGTTTCATATGGGCTGATTTCAGGCCTTGGGATGCCAATTCGGGTTGGTTATCATGGGCTGTTGCTGGTAAGCTCCTTGATTTTGATATGTGGTGGGATATTGGCATGGTATTGGCATGTACTGGTTTCTGGGCATTTGGGGTGGCATGTAGTAATTATTTTCGCGTGCTTCTTGCATCATTTACGTTCAACATTGACTAATCAAATGTTCTATGCGTTTGCAAAAATGGCAGGCATGCGTTTCTGTTCTGAATTTCTGGTGCGATGAGCAATTATTTTGACTGTCACTGACTTCCTGGCTGCATTTTTGGGGTGGTTAATATGTATTTCTTCTTGGATCCGGGATGAGGTAACTTTCTATTTTCTTAGAGAGTTCCTTCCCTAATTGTATTACTCTTTTCTCTAATGTTTTTGTCTTATTTTTCTCCATTACCATGTTAACCATTTGACTATGGTTAGCTTTTTTCTCAGCTGATTCAAGGGCTTTGGTAAGTGTAACAGCTTCTGGTAAGGAATTAGAGTGGGCAGGGTGTACTTTTCTTAAAATGCTGCTTTTTAATCCTCTAATAAACTGATTTAAAACCTGAGGATCAGTGTAGTATCCTTGTTCAATCACTTCAATCTGATGGCAAATTCGATTGAATCAAGCAAGGTATTGGATAACAGTTTTACTGGTATTTTGCTTGATAGTATTGAATTTATTCTGTAGTTGGATTATGACGTTTGGGTCGCTAAAATACTCCAGGAGTGCATTTTTAAATTCGGCAAAGCTCGTGGGTTTTGTTTCCAGACTTTGATATCATGAGTTGGCTGTGCCTTTCAAGAAAAAAGGTAATGTTTGAATTGCTCTTTGGTCATTCCAGTTATTTGCCTGGATGGCTTTTTGTGTTTCTCTGAGCCATGTGTGCATGTCTGTTTTTTCTTCCTCTCTTGAGAAATCTGTTAGTCTTGCAATGTATGGTGTGGCTATTTCATTGCTGTTTTCTGCTGGTGGGCTTATTGGTCTAAGAAGAGATGGAATGATATTTCCTTGAGTGTTCTTGAAGGTGGCTTCTTTTATATTCGGTTCTTTTTCTTGATCATAAGTTTCTTGGTTTCTGGACTGGCTACTTGTTCCAGTGACCGGTCTTGTGATTGTTTTTTTGCTGGTCTCTTTTTTGGATTCTGATTCAGACTTTTCTTTACAGTTTTCAAACCCCATTCTGAATTTTGGCTGAAAAAGAGGGTTTTGAAATAGTGATGAATATCTTTTTGTAATTGGTATGTCTCCTTAGTTACATTGTTTAATTTTATCAGTATAACTAGGAGTTCTTGGCGTTTGTAAAGTTGATGTTGATGATAATACAGCTCCTAATGGAATTTGTATCTTATTTTCTGGTGAAAAATGGTATGATTTATCTTCTGGTGAATAAATACGTTGTTTTTTTATTGATTGAGTGACAGTTTTCTTTGGTATTTGAACAAGTGTTCCTAGTTTTTGCTGGTTACTTTTCTGATTAGTTTCTAAATTTTCTTTGGTTTTGTTGGCACATTCCCTAGTGTTTCCTGTGGATATTGAAAAATTTTCATTGGCGTATTGCTCAATTTCTTGATGGATTTTGACAATAGTTGTGGCTATTACTACTATTTTTTTTGTAGTGTATTGTGATAATTCTCTATACAATCCAAGTTTTGTGTCATGTGGTTCTTTTTTTTTTCCTATATGATAATTTATTCTGGCGTTGATATAATAAGTAAGAGCAGATTCTGCTGGACAACACTCTTCTGGTAATCCAAGATCACTTTGATTTTGTGTGCAAATAGCATGGCAGAATTCAAGAACAGTAAGGTTAGGGGTTTTTGTCGCCACTTTTGTCTCTTCCTTTTTAGCAATAAATTATTGCTAATTATTATTTCTTTTTTGATTTTTTTTCTTCATAAGAAGCACCAAATGTTATGGGATGGTTTTCTTGTTATATTTAATTGCCAATATCCCGTTTTAATTGCAATTAGTCTTTCATAAGTTTCTCAATTCTATTTGTGTGATAATGTCACTGTTATACTGAAGGCTTTTTTTTTAATATCATGATGTAAGTTATTCCTCGATTCTTGATTGTTGTGTGTATTTATGTACTCCTTCTCAGAGGCTGAACTGAAATTTATCCACTGTTTGGGGTCTTCTCTGAGGCTATTTTTGCAATTGTCTAATGTGTTTCTCTAATCTAAAAACACAGAATGTTAATGGTCTTTAGTGCTTTTCTTAATTCTTACAATAAAGTTTTTATCAATTAGTAACAACGTGAATAATTTTGATCAAGGATTATTCTTCCAAGAGATTCAGCTGATAAATAATAGTTTCATTCAATAAATAATACAAGTAAGTTTCTTAATACTTTGGGTTGTAATAATTCAGTTTTAAATATTCTTTTTCATTTTTTTTTGATTTAAAGGTTTCTTAGAATATTTAATTTGAAAGTATAATTTAAAGTGGAGTTTGTTGGATAAAATTAGATCTATTGCTTGATAAGTTATGATTTTTATTACTTGATTCTCTTTTTTCAATATTAAAGCTACTGTATATATACATGTTTGTAGTTCTATGAGAAAACACATTGTAATACTTTCTTTTTGATATTTCAACCTGGTGTTTGCTGCTATTACCAGTTGGTGTTGGCTGCTATTGTGAACTGGTGCTTGTCACTATCACAAGATGGTGTTTGCTACTATATTAATCATTATCTTTCTAAGATTATTACTGTGCTATATTATGATTGAATAGTTTATATTATTTTTATGATTCTTTTGCTAAATTCTTAAACCATAACAACACCAATGGTATAATTAAATCCCATTTATCCTGGTTTTCTTGGCTGATTTTGGCAATGGTTTCACACAATGTTTTGTTGAACCTCTCGACTAACCCATTTGTTTGTGGATAATATGGTGATGATAATGGTTTTTTGATTTTAAATCTTTGACTTAATTCTGCCAATGTTCTATTTACAAAGTGAGTTTCTTAATCTGATAATAGTTCTTTTGGACATTCATGTTGACAGATCAAATCTTGATGAATGAATTTGGCAATGGATTCCACATCTGCTTTTTGAATTGCTTTTGCTTCAGGCCATTTAGTGAGATAGTTCATGACTACTGCAATATATTTGTTGCCTCTACTGGTTATTGTTAATGGTCTAACTAAATCAATTCCAATGTGATCAAATAGTTGTTCCACTTTAATTGGTCTTAACAGTTCCCTGGGTCTTGTTTCTCCTTTTTTCTGACAAGTATCACAATTTTAAACATATTGGATGATGTCTGGATACATTGATGGCCAATAATATCTTTTTTTGGTTCTTTCTATGGTTGTTTCTTTATGAAAATGTTCTGCTGTTGAATCTAAGTGCATGTTGAATAATATTGTTTCTTTTTTTGGTTCTGTAATTACTCTGGTTGGTTGATCTGGATTTCTTTTGTTTTTCTGGTAAAGTATATTTTGATAGTTGATAAAATATTTTGATTGTTGTTTTATGTTTTTTTGTTTCTTTTGAGATAATTTTTTCTTAAACAATTAGGTATTTATATAATATTAGAGTTGTTGATATTTTTGTATATTCATTTTTTGTTATATTTTTGGGTTGAAATGTTTTTAGATTTGTCTTATTTACAACAATCTGTTGGCATTTCCATTTTTTTTTTCTTTTTTATAATGTACTGTATAATTAAATAGTAAAAGTTTTATTTTTCATCTGACATGACAATCATCTCCAAATTCTTGCTTTTAGATAGAAGTCAATCCTTTGTGATCAGTGTATATGTTAAACTTCTGACTCAAGTATTCTTTTCATTTGATAACAGCCTAATAAATAGCTAAGTGTTCCAGTGCTAGAGTTCCATAGTTCTTTTCAGCTGGACTTAAGCTTCTATTAGCATAAGCTACTAGATGTTCTCTTCCATCTGGTTCTCTCTGTGATAATACTGCTTCCAATACTTGACCAAATGCATTGGTTGTGATTATGAATAGCTTGTTATGATTTGAATAGATCAGTACTAGGGCTTGAATAAGTTTTCTTCTTAATGTATCAAAAGCCTTTTGTTGAGTTTTAATTCATTTATATTTGGTGTTTTTTGTTTGGAGTTGGTATAGTGGTTGAGCTATTTTGGAAAAGTCCTTGATAAAGTGGTAATAGTATCCAGCAAATTTCAAGAATGCTCTTAATTCTGTGAGATTATTTAATACTGAAAAGTTCTTAACAATCTCTATTTTATCTGGATCCGTTTTGATACCATCTTTGCTCACAACATGTCCCAAAAACTTGAGTTTAGTTTTGCCAAAAAAGCATTTGTTTGCATTTAATTTTAATTCTGCTCATCTAAGTCTTTCAAAAACTTATTGGAGATGATGTAGATAATTATCAAATATTTTGAAAAACACATTGGTGTTGTCTAAGTAAACAATTACTAATTTCCACAATAGTTTAGTATAAACAATTTCCATGAGCTGTTGAAATATTGCTGAAGCATTCATCAAGCCAAATGGCATGACTTCAAACTCAAAATTCCCTTCTCGTGTTGTAAAAGCTGTCTTTTTTTTATCTTCCGGTTTCATAGCTACTTGCCAATAACCACTGTCTAAATTTAAAGTTGAGAACCATTTCATCCCTCCAAAAGCATCAAAAAGTTTTTGGATCTTTGGAGTTGGGTAGTTATCCCCTTTTGTTACTCCATTCAGTTTTCAGTAATCTATACAGAAGCGGATTTTCCCATTTTTCTTATGGACTAGTACTACTGGTGATGACTATAGACTTATTGATGGCTGAAATAGCCTATTGTCAAGCATCTGATTGATTTCTTAATGAATGATCTCATGGCTAGCTGGTGGTACTCTGTATGCTCTCTGTTTAATTGGTATTGCATCTCCAGTCTTGATTTGATGTTGGATGATATCAGTTCTGTCAAATTTGTTTTCATTGGCAAAGATATCATTGAAATTGTTAAGTAATATCTTGAGTTGCATATGTTGTAGTGTGTTTAGATTTCCCAAGTTCATCTGTTTCAATTGTTCTGATTGGAACAAATAACATTTTTCTCATTTGTATATTGTTTGTAATGTAATATTCACATATTCACACAGTTGTAAAAAGTCTAAAATAGTATTTGGCAGTTGGTCTTCAATTTTGGTGGTTAAGTATCCAATAGTGGTTCCTTCTGGTATCTTGATGATGCTTCCCATATTGTTGTAAATGGGAATTTTAATGTGACTGTGGTTTTTGGCTGGTATGTGTAGATTGACTAATCCAATCTCTCCTGATTTACAAAGTGTTGCTTCTGTCTCGAAAATTTGAACCTAATCTTTTACTTTTTTCTCTATAATTATCATGTACTGGTCATATAGTGGGATGGAAATTGGTTGACAGATGAAAATAATTTTTCCTTTGTCAATAATTTCTTCCTCTGCCATATTAACTAGTACATCTATTCTATCTGTAAATCTAAATCTTTGTATCTTTCTTGCTGTTATCTCTAATTCTTTCCTGTTTCTCACTGATACTAATTGAGCTATTTTTACCAGAGATAGGAATATTGCTTGTGCTATCTTCTTGTTTGAATCTATAATATATGCTTTTTCTGAGTCATTTTGTATCCTGTGTTAATTATTCCTCCTCTAATGTTGATTCTCTTTTTTGCTAAGCTACTTTTAGATGCTAACTGAACCATTGTTGTTGCTGAAATTTTTAGTGCTATTTTAAGATCAATACATGTGTGCAAATAGGGTTCTAATTTGATGAGATTTTTTCCTGGATATCTCAGATTAAACCCTGCATCAATATTATGTGCACATTCTGACATAATACTTTCATTATTATCACTGAACCATTTTAGTTCCTGTTTCTTGGTGAGATTAGGGAGTACGATATATGTTTTGGAGTTTGAATTGGGGTTTGAATCATCAAAATTTTTGTTGTCATTTGGAATGAAGCTGGAACCATTATTCTTATTATCATTGTTGTCAGAGTTTGAATTGAAATTGAAAGTTGATTCCGATTCTGTTGCACAGCTGCTAATTGGTTTTTTTTCTTCCAAGATCATATAGATCATGTGTGATGGTGGATTGTAAATAAGGTTACACTCATTACAATATTAAAAGTCACATGGGATCAAATAATAGTTACATAGTCTTGTGTTTATTTTTTCCAACCATTGCTCTTGTTTCTCTCTAGTGAGTGCTAATTTCTGGTAGTGTTCATAGAATTGTTCTGGATCTAGTAGATTTATAACTGGTTCTGAGTCCCAGTCAAGTTCTATAGGTTCTGGTGGGTTGTTTTTTATTATTCTTATTTTTTCTGGTAATGCTTTTTTGATTTTGGCAAGAGCTATTCACCAAATTTTGTCATTATCATGTGAACATCTGTCTAAGTGTTTGACTGCTTATTTCCAGGCAGCATCTATGGGCGTTCCTTTTTTTACTCAGTCACTTATAAGAATTGTGTACTGACACAATTTGTTGCATGTTTTTCCTCTCCCAGAAATGTCATTCCACATTTCTTTATCAAGAAGAGTTTCTCCACAAGCCAAGCACAGCTTATTATCCCATTTTCCAACTCATTTTGGTCTTTCAAAGTGTTCAAGACATGGGTAACAATAAAACTTAGTTGCCATCTGGTATTCCTTATTATTATCACAGCATGCATCTATTGATGACAATTTCTTGCTGCAATCAATGCATACCAGTTTTGGATGATAATAGTTAGATAGTTGTGGTGGAGTATATGTGTATAGGGTATAAGTGGTAGTGGTTGTTGACATTGGTTTTTCTTCTTTTCCTTTTCCTTTTTCTTTTGTATTTTTTTCCCACTTCTAATTTATTGGCTTTTCCTGGTTATTGTCATTTTTTCAGGCTTGGTCAGAATTCCAAGTAGGTTCTTCTTTTTTCTTTCCTTTCTCATTGTTGTTCCATGAAAGTATCAGTCATAATTCATTGTGGTCTTTATTGGCCCAAGAAACTTGGTAGGCTTTTCAGATAGATTTCTTTTCTTTTTCCTCAAACTTGATAAGTGGTACTGTCGTATTGGTGGTATTAAAATGGCCACACATGACTGGTACACATGTGTGTTGACCATTCTGGCTGAGTTGGAGCTCTTGCATGTTCCAATCAAGTGTCACATTGGTTTTGGACAGCTAATTGTTATTAACGAGTGCTTGGTATTGAGTCACTTCCATAACCAATACCTTAATTGGCATAATGATGCTATTGACTTTTATAGGTAGGTTATCTATTTCACCAATTGGAGTCTTGGTGGCTCTATTAGCTGTAATTATTCTTGCACTAGTGGCTCAATCAACTCAGCAACCTAATTGGTTCATGAACTGTCTTGTGATAATGCTGTCAGCTAATTCACTATTGAGAATCAGTTTAATATGGTGACCATCAATTTTGGCATCAGTGTATATTATTGTAATGAGTTTTTCCTCGAAGGTAACTCTACTGAACAAAGGTGTTTTGAATGATTCTTCGATTTCAAAGAGGAATATAGCTACAAGTGATTTATCTTCTGTGATGGTGGCTGGTAAAATGTTGCTGGTAAGTGTTAATTGTTGGTTGGTTTCCAGATTATTGGATTGGGCATCTTTTGGGGTATCTAAGAGACTTAAATAGTGTTGGAAATTTGGGTTTTGGGCATGTTCAGTTTCCAAATTCTAAAAACATGATCCTGTTAATTGGTGGGAGGAGCTGAGGATCAGTTGGTGAACAACCATTACCAATTTTCAATTTTGAGTGACTTTCGATCTAAGATTTTTTGATGTCATTTGAGCTGGGTTTAATGGCAGTGTTTGAACTGTGGGTGTCTGATAAATTATTTGTGGCTGTGGTAGATAATATATTACTTGTGGCTGTGGTTGATAAACTGTTGTTTGATATCTGAGTAGTTAATATATTGGCTGCTACATTGTTACAGGTGATTTTTTGGGGTGTCGAGTGAATAACAAACCTATAACTTGGTGCTCAAAGCAATTGGTAACAATGATAATCTGAAGGTATTTTATCTGAAGGTTTTCCAATTGAGTTTTTTGTATAATGAACAGAGATTTAATGGTAACAGTTTATTAGTAGTTTCTTAAAACTGTAGTTTTGTTGATTGTTGCTCAACTTGATGGTTGATGATTCTTCTGGTACGATATCCTCCATAAGTGTATACTAGTACTGTTTCCTAACATCAGTTCTTCCATAAGTCCTTCAAGAGTAAGTATTGTTTAAGCAAGTTTATTCCTCTATAAGTCCTCCAAGAGTAAATATTGTTTAAGTAAGTTTATTTCTTTGTAAGTTCTCAAAGAGTAAGTATTGTTTAAGTAAGTTTTATTCCTCTGTAAGTCCTCCAAGAGTAAATCCTTTAATCAAGTTAGTAGACAACAAAAAAAATAAAGAAAAGATAAAAGAGAAAATAAAAAATAAGCCAAGACAATTTGCAAGTTAGTATTCCATCAATAGCCATGATCAAGAGCTATTGTTCCAGTATGGTTAAGTATCAGTTACTATTAACATGAAGTGTTAATAGTGAAGAATAAATTTGATATAATGAATAATTATTTATTTGAAAATTGTGGTAACTAAGCTAAGGATTCTTGGTGTTCATTCTTTTCTGCTTCTAATACTACTGCTATATATACATATTTGAGATTCCTCAATTCTTTAATTCCTTGCAACAGGAATCCTGGAATTCTTGGAATTCTGCAATTCCTGATGAGAAGAATCCTGGAATTCTGGAATCTTGCAATTCCTCACCAGAGAATCCTGAAATTCCTGGAATCCTACAATTCCTCTGAGAGAAATCCTGGAATTCTACATTTACTATGTTTACTTCTGATTGGTGTTACTGGAGGTTTTTGGTCTCTTTTCTTAAATGTTGGTAATGTTGATTTGCTGTGAATTCACGTTTTCAGGAAGTAGTTGAACCTTCAATAACTGAATTTATCTTCAAATTATCTCCTATAATTTGAACTGCTGGGCTTATAAGTAAAATGGCCAATTTCGTGCCAGTTGCTTTGTGTAGTTATGTTGTAGTAAACATCAACTCTTTCCCAGGAATTGCTCGTCTGAAAGCTCACTAAAAATGTGTAGTTACTTTGCTGTGAAAGTCAACTCTTCTACAAGAATCTTGTCTGTAGGTTACCCTAATGATTATGACAAGAAAAATAAAAGAAAATAAAAGAAATGTAAAAGAAATAGAATTTTGTCAAGAGAAACGTTTTCTATCCAGGCCTGGAGTCACTAACAATTTACTGAAATTGGTAGCTAATCAATTTCGAAATGTTAGTTGGGTTTTGGGGATTTTCCAAGTACAATAATTAAAGAATTTGGTTTCTTCAAATTATTTGATTTTTATTT